>ML411653.1:0-21679 GCA_005239525.1 Nicotiana knightiana | reverse complement strand
CCCACTCAAATCTCAGATTTTTGGTTGGAGAACTTTTCCCCCAATTTCTCAACTTCCTTACTAAAATTCCTTAAGGTACTAATATACCACTCTACTTTAATAAACAGTACAATTCTTTCTCCCGTTATACTATCATGCCTTTATTTAATGGCCTACCATTAGAAAAGTGGGTATAATTGCCTCATTTTCTTATGCCTGTCCAACAAAGCATTTTAAATGCCACTTGGACAACCACATTGGACATAACCCAGCCAAGCCCTTTTAACATAACCCGTAACCCGTGACCCGTAACCCGTTTCACCCGTTATATATATATATATATATATATATATAACGGGTGAAACGGGTTACGGGTCACGGGTTACGGGTTATGTTAAAAGGGCTTGGCTGGGTTATGTCCAATGTGGTTGTCCAAGTGGCATTTAAAATGCTTTGTTGGACAGGCATAAGAAAATGAGGCAATTATACCCACTTTTCTAATGGTAGGCCATTAAATAAAGGCATGATAGTATAACGGGAGAAAGAATTGTACTGTTTATTAAAGTAGAGTGGTATATTAGTACCTTAAGGAATTTTAGTAAGGAAGTTGAGAAATTGGGGGAAAAGTTCTCCAACCAAAAATCTGAGATTTGAGTGGGATTTAAGCGTCAGATTTGGATGATTTTTGTACGAGTGAACTCGTGAGTGAATGGGTATTCTTATTTGGTAATTTTTACTCGATTCCAAGACGTTGTCCCGGGAAGGCTTTTTGAGCGATTTTCCAATTCCTTGCTTTAACTTTGACTCCGTTTGTTATATTAGTTTATTGTAGTTGTATTTATGTTATGTAATTGGTTTTGATTAGATTTTGGCATTGGGAGTCGGATACTTGTGGCAAGAGCGTAATATCGGATTGATTTGAGCTTGGTTCGAGCTAAGTGGCTTGCCTAACCTTGTGCGGGGGAACCTCTCCGTAGGATTGGTACTGTTGTTGTTATTTGAGCGTCGTGTACGTGAGCTGACGAGTAGGTACACGTGATATTTGTTGTAAAACCCAACTTTCATAAAAATAAAAAAAGCAAATCTATTTTCCCTCTTATTTGAACATATTAGCTTGTGTAGTATTATGTTAGACTAAGAAAGCACGCCTAATAGCCTTAACTGTTTACTTGAACTACATGCAACATGCTTAGTTGTTTTACTTGATTTTCCTTAGCTTACACTTAGGATTAATTGTGAGCTCTGTACTATGATTATTGAATCTTGTCGTCTTGCTGCATATTTATTTTGGGACTATGGAACGGTATTTCGGGAGATCCCCCTGTACTGCATATTTACTTTGTGACTATGGAACCATATTCCTGGAGATTTCCCTGTACTACATATTTATTTTGGGGACTACAGAATGGTATTCTGGGAGATCACCATGTCTTGCATATTTACTTTGGGGCTACAGAACGGTATTCCGAGAGATCCCCGGCACATTTACGTTTGGGATTACAGGACGGTATCCCGGGAGATCCCCTGTTGAACAATTGTGTTCTGAGCGGTGTTTTTCCATGATTCGTTCATTGTTATATTTCAGTCCCTATTATTGTGATATTTCCTATATATATATTCCAGTAGGGACCTCACCTGACCTCGTCACAACTCGACCGAGGTTAGGATTGGCACTTACTGGGTACCATTGTGGTGTACTCACGCCCTTCCTGCACATATTTTTTCGTGGTCCAGATCCAGGTACCTCTCGTCTGCCTCATTATTAGTGCAGGCGCAGCAGCCCACCGGAGACTTCAAGGTATATTTGCACGCGCCGTAGATCCTCGAAATCCCCCTCTATCCTTTATACTATTTTTTCCATCCGTTAATTCTTTAAACTCTATGTATAGCAGACAGTTAGATAGTTTTCTCTTAGAGCTTGTGATTCGTGATACCGAGTTTTGGGATGTATTGTCTATATTTAAGTATTGGTTTTAGTTGTATATGTCGAGCGACAGACTACCATTGTATAGTATTTATTGAAGCTTAGTTGTTCCATTATTTCTTTATTTCTGTTATTTCAATGTTAGACTTACCTAGTCGTAGCGACTAGGTATCGTCAAGATGTCTTATGGAGGGGAAAAATGGGTCGTGAGAAGTTGGTATCAGAGCTCTAGGCTCATAGGTATCGTGAGTCACAAGCCAGTTTATTAGAGGATCACAAATTGGTACGGAGACGTCTGTACTTATCTTCTAGAGGCTATGGAATTGTTAAGAACACTCATACTTTTTAATTTCCTTGTCGTGCGAGTTATTGACATCAAAATTCTAAAATTTTCCATTCAATTTTTCTCACAGATGGTGAGAACCGTATTGGGAGATCCGATGATCAGGCACCCGAGCTCCTTGCCAGAGTTTTCACATAGCGGGGTCGGGGTAGAGGACGACCATACGGTGCAGCTAGAGCATCTGCACGAGATGCGACAAAGGAGCCTCCAATAGCTCCAGCTGGAGGGCCGGCACTAGAGCTTCCTATTGCTGCTCCTGCCCTCCAGGAGACTTTTGCTTAGTTCATGAGCATGTTCAGCACATTAGCCCAGGCTGGACTAATTCCACCAGCTCCCGCATATCTCAGGCCGGGGTGTGCCCCTCCAGCCCGTACCCTTGAGTAGAGATTCCAGGTTGATAAGGCCCCAAAGTTTATTCCTACGGTTAAACATAAGACCAAGGTAGTTGCTTCTGAGGCAAAGCAACTTAGACATGGAGGTTCAAGAAGTACCACCCGCCCACTTTCAGTGGATTAGGTTCAGAATATGCTCATGGTTTTCTTGAGGAGTGTCATTGTCCCTCCGCACTATAGGCATAGCATAAACGAGTGGGGTTTCTTTTACCGCTTTCCAGCTGAGGGGAGCAGCCTATCAGTGGTGGCATACCTATGAGCTGAGTAGTTTAGACGAGGCAACCTCACTCACTTGGACTCAATTCTCAGATATGGTTTTGTGCGAGTATGTTCCCCAAAGCCTCAGGGACACTTGGGGCGCAGAGCTTGAGTAGTTGCAGTCGGGTTTTGTGACTGTGTCGTAGTATGCAATTCTTTTCAGTGAGTTGGTTTGACATGCACCGGCTTTCATTGCTACAGTCAGAGAGATGATTTGTTGCTTAATTGAGGGACTCAACCCTAGTATAAAGACCCGTATGGCTAGAGTGTTGCAGATGGATATCTCTTATCAGCAGGTCGTGAGTATTGCCAAGAAAGTGAATGGAATTCTTGCTCGGGACAGAGAAGAGAGAGAGGCCAAGAGGTCTCGAGAGACTGGTCATTATTTAGGAGCTCGTGCGCTAGCAGCACGCCATGGTAGGGGTTTTGTGAGTCGTGCTGTTCATTTAGCTCTTCCAGCCGCCAGAGGTGTTCCAGTTTCTTCTAGGCCTCGGGAGCCTTATTATGGACCACCGGTATCCAGTGTGCCTCTTGCTCGGGGTGCTATTAGCGACGAGTCCAGCAGACCTTGCCCGAGCCAGTCATAGCCGCCGCGTCCTCCGAGGGGTTTTTTTGAATGTTGTGATACAAGTCATATGATGAGGGATTGCTCCAGACTCAGGAGGGGTACACCTCCATAGACTTCTCATCCACCACGTGCTCCACCGGGTACTCCTGCCATACTTCCAACCCCAGCTACCGCCCCACCTGTCACGACCCAAACTGATCGGCTGTGACGAGTGCCTGGGTCCTACCTATCAAACACCCCTAAGTATGCGTTTAAGATATAAACCTGAATAATATCTGCTGAATTACGAGAATAATGTACATGAAGGAAATCTTCCAAAAAACGCATACATACATATACGTGCAACATACGTGGGCAAGCCGACAAGGCTGCTATAGACAACAATATATCTCAAAACTGGAAGCTGGGAAGGCCACATACTACCCAACTAGATATATTGTCTACATACCTCTAACAAAAATATATTTGTCCAAAGACGGGGCTGAGCCACATCACACCCACATATATAAATATACAAACATATCGTACCAAAATAAAAAGTGGCTCCGCATCAAATAGAGCACTCTAACTCTCGTTGATCAAGGATTCTAAGAAGGGGAACCCTCAGTTTGCCTACCTGTACCTGCGGGCATGAAACGCAGTGTTCCCAGGCAAAAGGGACGTCTGTACGAATAATGTACTGAGTATGTAAAGCACATAAATTAGTACATGACAGATATGGAAGAAATATAGAGTAAGTGATTCACGCTATAAGTATGGATAACTCCGTAAATCATGAAATATTTATAGTGTCATGCATATGTGAATGAATGTCATGTCGTGCATAGGTACATATTTCATATCATCATCAGGCCTATGAGGGCATCCCATCATATCATCTCGGCCACTGTGGGCAAAATCATCAACGTATACCAGCTGATCAGGTGGTGGTGCGTATATAAAGTCGTAACCTTTTCCCATATCCCATACATATAGATTTACATATATACGCGTATATAATGCCATCTGGTCATGGGTCAATGCACATTTATAAATGAGTTCAATGCATGAAAAATACGTAATAATCTCAATATTCCTTACGGATCAACTTTTTCAACTGCGTATTATTCTAAGACACATGAACAGAAGATAATAATAATTCACATGGGGAATAAAGAATATAGACACCACTAGTATTTCTATGAATAGAGTAATTTATGGAAACTGTGCATTTGCTCGTTTCGTTAATGTCATATAGATCATGCCAAAAAAAAAGAAGTGATAGCCTTAACATACCTGGAATAGGGAAAATCCGTATAATATTTTTCTTGTTGGAGCTCAAATCGTCACTGTTCCTAACGTTTCTAATTTTTGAAAACTTTGAATTAGCTAACGTTATCTGGATTGTAAAATAATAATGCCTTTTTGAATTGGAAAAGGTTTTAAGGTTTCTGATTTTTGAAAGCTTTTGAAATAGCTAAAGAAAGGTAATGTTTTCAAGATGTGAGAAAGAAGGTAACATTTTTGGATTTGCAGATCTGTTAAAGCTTTGAACTGTTAAGCTTTGTTAAAGCTTGGTAACATTTTGTTTCCTAATATTCTAATGAAAGGATTTGTGTTATAAGAGATGAAGTGTCTCTTTCTTGCTACTTAATTGCCACATATCAAAGAAATGACTTAGTCATTTGTTTACAATGTGGCTAGTTGCCACGTTTTGAGGGGTGGAATTTATTAAACTTCATCCACTTAGTTAACTAGGTAATGCCCCGTTACCCGGTGATTAACCAATTACCTGTATAATTAAAAATTATCTCAAATTACTTAAAATTCTACTTATTTTTAATACACTTTATACATTATTCTATCATGGTTATATAGTACCTTGTATTTTACTAGTCCATAAATATCGGGTATTATCGCTTGACCCGTATTTTATCCCAAATCAGCAACATTCAACGAAACTCATTTTCCTTAATTCGTGTACCCTTTATCCGTCATGATACTTACTTATCGCTTGTTATAAATAGCGTATATATGTTTAACCTCAAGATTATCTCATCCCTGAGTCTAAGTCCATCAACTGAAGACGAAACCTTTAACGCACGAAAACGCGAGATGTAACATCCTTCGCCCCTTAGAAAAATTCATCCTCCAATGTTCAACTCCTCGTGATCTAAATAACTTTGACAAGGTCGCATTTGTATCAATGCTACTACCCACTCTTCTTGTAGAAACTCAATAATTTAACGCAATATAGGACCATAATCATCAATAATGACAATGGCCTCACATGACCAACGACTATAACTAACACAAGAATTCGTACACATACCTTGAGGTTATGACGTCTCAGTAGGACCCTTCTTTGGAGGAGGAAATAAATAGGTATATCTAGACTTCATGTCTTCTTCAGCCTCCCAAGTCATTTCTTCCACATTGTTGTTTCTCCAAAGTACTTTCACGGAGGCTACCTCCTAATTCCGTAGCTTGCGGAATTTTCGATCTAAAATAGCAACCGTAATTTCCTCGTATGTCCTCTGTAATCTGTACATCATCCATGGGCACCACTCGGGTAGGATCGCAAATGCATTTTCGTTACATAGATACGTGAAAAATCGGATGGAAAGACTCCAACTCTGAGGGAAATTCTAAATCATAAGCTACTTGGACCACTCTCCGAATGATCATATAAGGCCCAATATACCGTGGGCTAAGTTTTCCTTTATTGCCAAACCTTATCACACCTTTCATAGGTGACACCTTTAAGAATACCCAGTCATTAACACCAAACTCTAAATATCGCCGCCGCACGTCAAAATATGACTTCTGACGACTCTGATCTATTAATAGTTGATCCCGGATAATCTTCACTTTTTCTATGGCTTGCTGAACCAGGTTTGGCCCATGTAACCCATATTCTCCAACATCAAACCACCCTATAGGTGACCGACACTTCCGTCTGTAGAGAGCTTCGTATGGAGCCATCTGAATACTGGAATGGTAGCTATTATTATATGCAAACTCAATAAGCGGCAGATGATCATCCCAGCTACCTTTGAAGTCCATCACACAAACTC
Source organism: Nicotiana knightiana (assembly GCA_005239525.1). NCBI lineage: Eukaryota > Viridiplantae > Streptophyta > Magnoliopsida > Solanales > Solanaceae > Nicotiana > Nicotiana knightiana. The sequence continues at coordinate 15,159 of ML411653.1, read as the reverse complement.
GTAACATATCCTCAAGTGTCGAATAGTACGCTCAGCCTGTCCGTCTATCTGGGATGAAATGTTGTACTAAGACTTACTTAAGTCCCCAATCCATTTTGGAAGGACCTCCAGAAGTTTGCTGTAAATTGAGCTCCTCTATAATAGATACAGGGACACCATGCAGTCGTACTATCTCCTTAAAATAAAGCCTTGCATAATCCTCTGAGGAATATGTAGTCCTAACGGGCAGAAAATGGGCTGACCTTGTAAGCCTATGGACGATCACCCATATCGAATCGAACTTACGCTAGGTACGAGTTAAGCCTACGATGAAATCCATATTGATTACTTCCCACTTCCAAGTCAGAATTTCCATAGCCTGCAATAACCCACCAGGTTTCTGATGCTCAATCATAACCTGCTGACAGTTAGGACACTAAGCAACAAACTCCGCTATATCCTTTTTCATTTCGTCCCACCAATACATTTCCCTGATCTTATGATACATCTTTGTTGCTCCTAGATGGACCGAATAACGAGAATGGTGATTTTCTCCCATAACCTGCAAACGTAGCCCTGCAACATTAGGGACACATAATCGTCCTTCATATCTGAGGACCCCATCTTTTGTAATTTTAAACAGTGTCTTCTCTTTCTGAAGGGTAGTATCCCTATAATGAACTAATATAGGATCCTCGTATTGGCGTTCCTTTACTTCAGTTACTAAAGAGGATGTTGTTTTATCCTGGATAGTAATTCCCATATCGCCTGAGTCCAGTAATCAAACTCCAAGACTAGCTAGCTGATGAACCCCATGGGCTATTCCCATCTTTTCCGGTTGTAAGTATGGTAGGCTACCCATCGATCTACAGCTGAGGGCGTCCGCTACCGCGTTCGCCTTTCCTAGATGATATAAAATATCAATATCATAGTCCTTAATTAGCTCCAACCATCTCCTTTGACATAAATTTAATTCCTTTTGCTTGACGATATACTAGAGGCTCTTATGATCAGTATAGATGTCAACGTGAATGCCATACAAGTAGTGCCTCCACATATTTAGTGCTTGAATCACTACGGCTAACTTTAAATCGTGGGTCGGGTAGTTTTTCTGGTGCTTTCTTAGTTGTCTAGAAGTATAAGCCACAACCTTACCATGATGCATCAGCACAATCCAATCCAATGCCTGAAGCGTCACAATAGATCACATAACCATCGATCTCTTCTGGGAGCTTTAGAACAGGTGTTGAAGTTAATCTGTCCTGTAAGGCCTGGAAACTCCGTTCGCAAGCGTCAGTCCATTGAAACTCTGCTCCCTTCTAAGTTAACTTTGTTAAAGGTGCCGAAAGGGAAGAAAATCCTTCCACAAATCCCATGTAATAACCTGCCAAACTGAGAAAGCTACGAACCTCCGTCGGTGTTGTAGGTCTAGGCCAAGTCTTTACTGCCTCAATCTTTTGTGTATCCACCCGGATGCCTTCACCCGAAATGACATGCCCAAGAAAAGCTACAGAATTCAACTAGAATTCACATTTAGAGAATTTTGCATACAACTTCCCTATTTGTAGAGTTCTGAGCACAATACGCAAATGATCTGCATGTTTAACCTCTGAACGAGAATATACCAATATATCGTCGATAAATACAATTATGAACAGATCTAAAAAGGGCCTGAACACATGGTTCATCATATCCATGAATATTGTTGGGGCATTGGTCAAACCGAACGACATAACATGAAACTAAAAATGCCCATATCTGGTCCTGAATGTTATCTTCGGAATATCATCCTCCTTAACCCTTACTTGATGGTACCCGAAACTCAGGTCTATTTTTGAAAAACACATGGCACCTTGAAGCTGATCAAATAAATCGTCAATCCTCGGGAGCAGGTACTTATTCTTGAGCTTCACCTTATTCAACTGTCTATAGTCAATACACATCCGTAAGGAACCATCTTTCTTTCTCACAAATAAAACAGGTGCCCCCACGGTGATGTGCTAGGTCTGATAAAACCTTTTTCAAGCAAGTCCTTTAGTTGTTCCTTTAACTCTTTCAGCTCCGCGGGGGGCCATTCTATAGGGAGGAACGTATATTGGATGAGAATCTGGTAGTAGGTCAATGGAAAACTCAATTTCTCGCTCTGGCGGAAGACCTGGAAGCTCATCGGGAAAAACATCGGGAAACTCATTAATGACAGGGATAGAATGAATGGTTGGTGACTCCACTTCCACATCCTGAACCCGAACTAAGTGATAAATACAACCCTTTCTGATCATCTTCCTTGCCTTGAGATAGGAAATGAATCTTCCTCTCGGTGATGCCATATTATCTTTCCACTGCAAAACAGACTCCCCTGGAAATTGAAATCGGATTATATTTGATCTACAATCAACGTTGGCATGATAAGAAGCCAACAAATCTATACCCATTATAACATCAAATTCTACCGTATCTGACTCGATTAGGTCTGCGACGGTAAATCGACCATGAACTATTATTATACAACCCCTATATACTCGCTTAGCTATCATTGAGTTCCCAACAGGTGGACACCTCAAAAGTTTTAACCAATTCAAGTTTTATTTTAAACTTACTAGCAACCAACGGAGTAACGTATGATAAAGTGGAACCTGGGTCGATCAGTGCATAGACATCATATGAGAAGACTGATAATATACCTGTAACAACATCAGGTGATGATCTTGGCCCAATCATCATGCCAACGCATAAATGCGGTCCTGAGGATTGCTTGAGCTAGATGCTCCGCCTCTGCCTCTACCACGACTCATTGGTGCTTGTGGACCTTCCCTAGGGGGCGTACTGATGATGATCAACGTGCTACAGATCCAACTGGTTGAGCTACACTTGCATCACCTCTCGTCACACAAGTCCTCATAACGGCACAACCCGGTATGCTGCTTACCACATTGAGCACATCGTGGCAAGGGCGGCTTCATCTGACTTGACTCACCCCTATACTGAGAACCTGAGGCCTTAAAATTATGATTAGACCCTGAATATATGGAACGATCAAATCTCTTACCGCCAAACTGACCACCTCGAAACTCACCAGAATGACCCGAAGACCTTGCTCTCTTATTCTGGGCCCTATCACGCTCGCGATTAGCCCTTTGTTTCTGCTTACGCTCCTTTACACCATACGAGTATGCCTGAATACGAGAAATATCCATGTCTGGCTAAAGTGAGACGACATACAATCATTAAGAAAGTGATGCTCTGATCCCATCACGAACCGGTGAACCCGATCCTCCGTCATAGATACAATAGTGGGAGCATACCTAGCCAACGAATAAAACAAAAGACTGCACTCCCGCACACTCATGTTACCCTGCCGAAGGGTCAAGAACCTATCAACTCTAGCCTATCTAAGCTCTGGTGGCAGATAATGACGAAGAAATGCTTCTGTAAACTCCTTCCATACTGCTGGAGGTGCATCCTCATCCTAGGACAATTCCCAAGACTCGTACCAATTAACTGCAACATCTCGGAGTCTATAGGAAGCTAGCTCAACTAACTCAGTCGCAGTGGCCTTCATTACCCTTAACGTCCTCTACACTCTATCAATAAATACATGAGGATCCTCATCTGGATCTGCCCCCGTGAATACCAGAGTGTCTAAATTAATGAATTCACGAACCCTCGCACTGACAAACCTATCTACACCAATACCTACTTCTTGACACCGAGCCTGCGCGGCTAGTAATCGGGTTAATAGCTGAATAACATCTATCATCTCCTGATCCGGTGCATCCGGCTGAGGAACTGGACGTACATGGGCGGGCGGTGGAGCTGGTGCCCCTTGAAACTCTTCTAAAAAAGGCGGGGTATGTGATGTCTGAGATGGAATATCACTATGAGACTCTCCCCGAGCCCTGGTAACTCGTGGTGCTCGACTAGTAGTCTCACCAGCCACGAACTTCCCTTTCTGGGTGGTTGTAGTATTTGGACGCATCGCTGAAAATATAGCATAGCATTAGGAACATGAATTCTTATATCACACGATCTAAGACAAAAAGAGAGGATGACATCCTATATGTCCTGTAGCCTCTTGTTTATAAGTGTGGTGCACAACACACCCATAAACAAGACTCTACTAGACACGGTCTATAGACAACCCTAGGACAGAACAACTCTGATACCACTTTTGTCACGACCCAAACCGATGGGCTGGGACGGGTGCCCGAGTCATACCTGTCAAACACCCCTAAGTATGCGTTTAAGATATAAACATGAATAACATCTGCAAAATTACGAGAATACTGTACATAACGGAAATCTGCCAAAAAAGGCATACATACATATACATGCAACATACGTAGGGCGAGCCGACAAGGCTTCTATAGACAACTATACATCTCAAAACTGGAAGCTGGCAAGGCCATATACTAACCAACTAGATATACTCTCTACAGACCTCTAATAGAAATATAGATGTACAAAGAAGGGATTGAGCCACATCATACCCACATACATAAATATACAAACATATCTTACCAAAATCAAAAGTAGGTCCGGATCAAATTGAGCACTCTATCTCTCGTTGATCAAGGATCCTAAGAAGGGGGACCGTCAGCGTGCCTACATGCACCTGTGGGCTTAAAACGCAGCGTCCCCAGGAAAAAGGGACGTCAGTACGAATAATGTACCGAGTATGTAAAGCACATAAATAAGTACATGACTGACATGGAAGAAATATAGAGTAAGTGATTCACCCTGTAAGTCTGGATAACTCTGTAAATCATTAAATACTTGTAGTGTCATGAATATGCGTATGAATGTCATGTCGTGCATAGGTACATATTTCATAACATCATCACTCCTATGAGGGCATCCCATCATATCATCTCGACCATTGTGGGAAAAATCATCAACGTATACCAGCTGATCAGGTGGTGGTGCGTATATAACGCCGTAACCTTTTCCCATATCCTATATACATACATTTACATATATACGCATATATAACGCCATCTGATCATGGGTCAATGCACATGTATAAATGAGTGCAATGCATGAAAAATACATAATAATCTCAATATTCCTTCCAGATAAACATTTTCAACTGCGTATTATTCTGAGACTCATGAACAGAAGATAATAATAATTCACATGGGGAATCAAGAATATAGATACCCCTAGTATTTCTATGAATAGGGTAATTTATAGAAACATGGTGTTTGCTCGTTTCGTTCGTGTCATATAGATCATGCCAAAAATAAAGAAGTGATAACCTTAACATACCTGGAGCACGGAAAATCCGTATCATATTTTTTTGTAGGTGCTCAAATCCTCACTGGTTCTAAAGTTTTTAATTGTTGAAAACTTTGAAGTAGCTAACGTTCACTGGATTGTAAAATAATAATGCCTTTTTGAATTGTAAAAGGTCCTAAGGTTTCTGATTGTTGAAAGCTTTTGAAATAGCGAAAGAAAGCTAATGTTTTCAAGATTTGAGAAAGAAGGTAACATTTTTGCATTTGTAGATCTGTTAAAGCTTTGAACTGTTAAGCTTCGTTAAATCTTTGTAACGTGTTATTTGTTTCCTAATATTCTAATGATATGATTTGTATTATAAAAGACGAAGTGTCTCTTTATTGCCACTTATCAAAGAAATGACTTAGTCATTTCTTTGCAATGTGGCTAGCTTCCACGTTTTGAGGGGGTGGAATTTATTAAACTTCATTCACTTATTAGTTAACTAGGTAATGTCCCGTTACCTGATGATTAACCAATTACCCGCGTAATTAATAATTATCTCAAATTACTTAAAATTCTACTTATTTTTAATACACTTTATACATTATTCTATCATGGTTATATAGTACCTTGTATGGTACTCGTCCATATATTTTGGGTATTATCGCTTGACTCGTATTTTATCCCAAATCGGCAACCTTCAAAGAAACTCGTTTCCTTTAATTCGTGTACCATTTATCCGTCATGACACTTACTTATCGCTTGTTATAAATAGCGTAAATATGTTAACCTCAAGATAATCTAATCGCCGAGTCTACGTCGATCGACTGAAGACGAAACTTATAACGTTCGAAAATGCAAGATGTAACACCACCTACTCAAGAAGCTCGAGGTGGTGGTCGGGGAGGTTGAGGTCGCCTTAGAGGGGAAGGACAGGCTAGGTATTATGCCCTTCCAGCCCGTTCAGAGGCAGTGGCTTCCTATTTATCATAACATGTATTTTCCCAGTTTGTCATAGATATGCATCGGTATTATTTGACCCAGACTCTACGTTTTCATATGTGTCTTCTTATTTTGCTCCGTGTTTGGGGGTATCTCCGGATTCCTTGAGTTCCCCCGTTTATGTATCTACTCCCATGGGAGATTCTCTTATTGTGGACCGCGTGTATCGGTCGTGTTGGATTTCTCTTAATGGTTTTGATACCAAAGCCGATTTATTATGTCTCAGTGTGGTAGATTTTAATCTTATCTTGCACATGGAATGGTTGTAACCCCATTATGCTACTCTTGATTTTCACGCTAAGACCTTGACGCTGGCTATGCCAAGCTTATCGCGATTAGAGTGGAGAGGTACCTTAGAGTATACTCCCCGCAAGGTTATCTTATTTCGTAAAGCTTAACGAATGGTTGAGAAGGGGTGTGATGCGTATTTGGCCTATGTGAGAGATATCAGTATTGATACCCCTACAGTTGAGTCAGTTCCAGTAGTGAGGTATTTCCCTGATGTGTTTCCAGCTGATCTTCCGGGCATGCCGCCCGATAGAGATTGATTTAGGCATTGACTTGTTTCCATGCACTCAGCCCATGTTGAGTCAGTTCCAGTAGTGAGGTATTTCCCTGATGTGTTTCCAGCTGATCTTCCGGGCATGCCGCCCGATAGAGATTGATTTAGGCATTGACTTGTTTCCATGCACTCAGCCCATCTTGAGTCAGTTCCAGTAGTGAGGTATTTCCCTGATGTGTTTCCAGCTGATCTTCCGGGCATGCCGCCCGATAGAGATTGATTTAGGCATTGACTTGTTTCCATGCACTCAGCCCATCTTGAGTCAGTTCCAGTAGTGAGGTATTTCCCTGATGTGTTTCCAGCTGATCTTCCGGGCATGCCGCCCGATAGAGATTGATTTAGGCATTGACTTGTTTCCATGCACTCAGCCCATCTTGAGTCAGTTCCAGTAGTGAGGTATTTCCCTGATGTGTTTCCAGCTGATCTTCCGGGCATGCCGCCCGATAGAGATTGATTTAGGCATTGACTTGTTTCCATGCACTCAGCCCATCTCTAATCCTCCTTACCATATGGCTCCTCTTGAGTTGAAGGAGTTGAAGGAGGAAATGCAGGAGTTTCTTGATAAGGGCTTCATTAGGCCTCGTGTGCCACCTTGAGGGTGCATCGGTCTTGTTTGTGAAGAAGAAGGATGGTTCGATGCGTATGTATATTGATTATTGCCTCGCATTGGTGATTTATTTGATCAGTTACGGGGTGCCAGGGTAATTTCCATGATTGACTTGCGTTCTGGCTATCATCATTTGAAGATTCGGGAGCCGGATATCCCGAGACTGCTTTCAGGACAAGATATGGTCACTATGAGTTTCTTGTCATATCTTTTGGGCTTACCAATGCCCCAACAGCCTTTATGCATTTGATGCACAGTGTGTTATGGCCTTATCTTGACTCATTCGTCATTATGCTTATTGACAACATTTTAGTGTATTCTCAGACTCGGGAAGATCATGAACATCACATGAGGACTGTGCTTCAAACTTTGATGGAGAAGAGGCTGCATGCAAAAGTTTCTAAGTGTGAGTTCTGGCTTGACTCAGTGGAATTCTTGGGCAACATAGTATCGAGTGATGGGATCAAGGTAGATCCGAAGAATATGGAGGTAGTGAAGAGTTGGCCTAGGCTATCATCAGCTACAGAGATCCGCAATTTCCTTGGTTTGGCGGGATATTACCATCGTTTTGTAGAGGGGTTTACATATATTGCAGCACCTATGACTAGGTTGACCCATAAGGGTGCTCCGTTCAGGTGGACAGAGGAGTGTAAGGGGAGATTCCAGAAGCTCAAGAAAACTTTGACTACAACACTAGTGCTAGTATTGCCTATATGTTCGGGGTCCTAAACTGTCTATTGTGATGCCCCGCGGATTGGTTTTAGTGCAGTGTTGATGCAGGACGGTAGGGTGATTGCCTACGTGTCCAGACATGTGAAGGTGCATGAGTCCTATCCACGATCTTTAATTAGCAGCTATTGTTCACGCCTTAAAGATCTGGTTCCATTATTTGTACGGTGTTCCTTGTGAGATCAAAATTTTTCACCGGAGTTTGCAGCACATGTTCAAGAAAAAGGATCTTAATTTGCGTCAGCGGAGGTGTTTGGAGCTACTTAAGGATTATGACATCACAATATTGTACCACCCTAGGAAGGCCAATGTGGTGGCTGATGCTTTGAGTCGCAGGGCGGAGAGTTTGGGGAGTTTGGAATATCTTCCAGCAGCAGAGAGGCCCTTAGCATTGGATGTTCAGGCCTTAGCCAGCCAGTTTGTGAGACTGGATATTTCAGAGCCGAGCCGAGTATCAGGTTGCGTGGTCTCTCGGTCTTCTCTTTAAGACCGTATCCGGGGGCGTCAGTATGATGCTAGAGATGTGATTATTGGTTATGATGGCGTGATGAGGATATAGGGCCGAATATGTGTGCCCAATGTGGGTGGTCTTCGGGAGTTGATTCTTGAAGAGGCCCACAACTCGCGGTATTCCATCCATCCGGGTTCCGCGAAGATGTACTAGGATTTGAGACAACACTATTGGTGGAGGAGGATGAAGAAGGATATAGTTGGGTTTGTGGCCAGGTGTCTCAACTGTTAGCAGGTTAAGTATGAGCATTAGAGACCGGGTGGCTTGCTTCAGAGGTTAGAGATCCAATAGTGAAAGTGGGAGCGGATCAACATGGATTTTGTAGTAGGACTCCCACGGACTTCGAGGAAGTTCAATACTATTTGGGTGATTATTGATCGGCTAACCAATTCAGCTCATTTCATCCCAGTGATGAGTACTTACTCTTAATAGAGGTTGGCTGAGATTTACATCAGAGAGATTGTCCGCCTTCATGGTGTCAAAGATTCCATAGTTTTAGACAGAGGTACACAGTTTATATCACAGTTTTGGAGAGTCGTACAATAGGAGTTGGGTAGAAGGGTGGAGCTGAGCACATCCTTTCACCCTCAGACATATGGGTTGCCCGAGCGCACGATTCAGATTCTAGAAGATGTGCTCTGTTCTGGTGTGATAGAGTTTAGAGGTTCATGGGACCAATTCTTGCCACTTAGGGAGTTTGCCTACAACAACAGTTATCAGTCCAGCATTCAGATGGAACGGTATGAGGCTTTGTATGGTAGGTAGTGTCGGACCCCAGTGGGTTGGTTTGAGCCGGGTGAGGCCCGATTGTTGGGTACAAACTTGGTCCAGGATGCCTTGGATAAGGTGAAGCTAATTCAGGATAGAATTCGAACAGCCCAGTCAAGACAGAAGAGTTATGCGGACCAGAAGGTTCGTGATTTAGCATTCGTGGTTGGAGAGCAGGACTTACTTCGGGTATCGCCCATGAAGGGCGTCATGAGGTTAGGATTAACGGCAAGTTGAGCCCGAGGTACATTGGTCTTTATGAGATATTGCGGCGTGTTGGAAGGTTGCTTATGAGATTTCCCTACCTCCCAGCCTAGCAGGAGTTCATCCGGTATTCCATGTTTCTATGCTCCGTAACACAAATTACACACGGATTCATAGAAACATGGGTGAGTTTCGGGTGCTCAACGGGTTGAAATGGACTTAGGAGATTTTGTTGATGTTACTTTATCAGGTGTAACCACACCTGCGCACTTTGGGCCGCAGGTGTAGAGCTGTAGAAGTGGCTATGGAACCGCAGAAGCGGATTTTGAAAAAAGGTATGGCATCGTAGGTGCGAGGGGAGTTACGCATCTGTGATGCCTACAGGTGCGGGTGAAGTAAACAAATGAGCAGGTTGGGACCACAGAAGTGGACAAGGGTCCGCAGGTGCGCACAAGCAAGTGTGACCACTTGATCGCAGAAGCAAACAAGGTGCGTTAAGTGAAAAGCCACACCTGCGATGGAAATTCCGCAGGCGCGAGATCGCAGATGCTGTCCTGGGATCGCCAAAGCAGAAATCGCTGAGCAGAAAAGGGGATTTTTCAAGGGTTTGAGTATATATAATAAAATTTGATTGAGAGCTCGGAGGAAGGCAAATTTTCAAGAGTTTTTCTGAGAAAATCATTGGATAATGATTCCTAACTCTATTTTGATCATATTTCATTAATGGGAAAGGGGCTGATATAGCCCTCTACTTTAATAAATAGTACATTCCTCTCCCCCATTATACTATCAAGCCATTTAAAGGCCTACCATTAGGAAAGTGGGTATAATTGCCCCAATTTTTGAAGCATGTCCAACAAAGAATTTTAAATGCCAGCTGGACAGCCACGTTTGACATAACCCACCCAAGCCCTTTTAATATAACTCGTCAAATACCTTCTTCTTCCTAATACCACCATAGGCATAAATTCTAGGGTTGATTAATCTATTATTTTATTCTTCATCTAATTAAGGAATTTTGGTGAGGAAGTTGCGAAATTGGGGGGAAAAGTTCCCCAACCAAAAATCTGAGATTTGAGTGGGATTTAGGCGTCGAATTTGGATGATTTTTGTACGAGTGAACTCGTGAGTGAATGGATGTTCTTATTTGGTCATTTTACTCGATTCAAAGACATGGTCCCGGGAAGGCTTTTTTAGCGTTATCCAATTCCTTGTTTTAACATTAATTCCGTTCGTTAGATTAGTTTGTTGTAGTTGTATTTATTTTATGTAATTGGTTTTGATTAGATTTTGTCCATTATGAGTCGGATACTCGTGGGAAGAGCGTATTTTCGTGTTGATTTGAGCTTGGTTTGAGGTAAGTGGCTTGCCTAACCTTGTGTGGGGGAACCTCCCCATAGGATTGTTGTTGTTATTTGAGCGTCGTGTATGTGAAGTGGCTAGTACATACACAGGCTATTTGTTGTAAAACAAGATTTTCATTAAAAAAACCAAATATGTTTTCCCTCTCATTTGAACTTATTAGTTTGTATAGTATTATGTATCTTAACTGTTTACTTGAACTACGTGCAGCATGATTAGTTATTTTACTTGATTGTCCTTAGATTAAACTTAGGATAAATTGTGAGACTCCGTGCTATGATTAAATCTTGTCGTTTTGCTGCATATTTACTTTGGGACTACGGAACAGTATTCCGGGAGATCCCCCTGTACTGTATTTTTACTTTGGGACTACAGAACGGTATTCCTAGATTTCCATGTACTGCATACTTACTTTTGGACTACAGAACGGTATTTCGGGAGATCCCCTTATCTTGCATATTTACTTTGGGACTACGAAATGGTATTCTGGGAGATCCCCTACAGAATTACGTTTGGGACGGTATCCCCGGAGATCCCCTGCTGAACAGTTGTGTTCTGAGCGGTGTTTTTACCATGATTCGTTCTATGTTACATTTCANTGTTTTTTTTTTTGTGCAGATCTAGGTACCTCTTGTTCTCCTCATTATTAGTGCAGCCGTAGCAGCCCACCGGAGACTTCAAGGTATATTTGCACGCACCCGCAGATCCTCGGAGTCCCCTTCTATCCTTTATACTATTTTCTCTCCTTAAATTCTTTAGACTCTATGTATAGCAGACAATTAGATAGTTTTGTCTTAAAGTTTGTGACTCCTGATTCAAGGTTTTTGGAAGTATTGTGTATATTCGAGTATTATTTTACTTGTATATGCCGAGCGGCAATCTACCATTATATAGTATCTATTGAAGCTAAGTTGTTCCATTATTTCTTTATTTCCATTATTTCAATGTTAACAGGCTTATCTAGTCGTAGCGAGTAGGTGTCATCACGGGATCTTATAGAGGGGAAAAATGGCTCATGACAATTGATGATCATTCTCGTAAGCTCTGGCTGTATCCTTTGAAATCTAAAGATCAAGCACTTGGCATGTTTAAGGAATTGCAGGCCTTAGCTGAAAGGCAGGAGGGGAAGAAATTAAAATGCATTCGCACTAACAATGGTGATGAATATTGTGGTCCCTTTGATAACTATTGCAAGGAACAAGGAATTTGTCATCAGAAAACTCCGCCTAAGACGCCACAATGGAATAGTTTGGCAGAGAGGATGAATAGAACTCTAGTTTAGAGAGTTAGATGCTTACTTTTAGAAGCTGAACTTTCAAATACATTTTGGGCAGAATCACTTAACATTTTTCCTATGTTATCAATTTGTCTCCTGTTGTTGGTTTGGATGGTGATGTCCCAGACAAAGTTTTGTTTACCAAAGATGTTTCTTATGATAACCTGAGAGTTTTTGGGTGTAAAGCTTATGTGCATGTTCCTAAAGATGAGAGATCGAAACTGGATGTCAAAACTAAGCAGTACATCTTTATCGGGTATGGTCAAGATGAGTTCGAATATCATTTTTATGATCATGTTGACAATAAACTTATTAGAAATCGTGATGCAATATTCTTTGAAGACCAGACTATTGAAGATATTGACAAAAGTGAGATGATAGATTCTTAGAGTAATGAGAGCTTAGTTGATATTGATCCAGTTTCAGTTGCTAAGGCAGCAATTGCACATGAAGGGACCCAAGACAGCAATGAAGATAGTGATCAAGATCAAAATAATCATCATGGTTGAGATGTTATGGATGCTCAAGTTGATGAATGTGTTGTTGATCAAGAACAAATTCCCGCTCAGGTAACTATTTCGAATGATCCCGAAACATCTCTTACAAGATCTACAAGAAAGAAGCAAAAATGCATGCACTATCCTCCTTATGAGTATGTACTTTTGACTGATATGGGAACCTGAGAATTATGATCAAGCCATGCAAGATACTCAGAAAGATCAGTGGATCGAAGCCATGGAAGATAAGATGAACTCACTCCATGAGAATGGAACATATGAGTTAGTGAAAATGCTGAAAGATAAGAGATCTTTATCTAACAAATGGATATTTAGAATAAAGCAAGATAACCATACTTATGCGCCTAGATACAAGGTGAGGTTAGTTGTTAAAGTCTTTGGCTAGAAGAATGGAGTTGACTTTGATGAAATTTTCTGTCCTGTTGTGAATATGTCTTCTATTCGTCTGGTTCTAGGCTTAGCCGCAAGTCTAGACTTATAGTTTGAGCAGATGGATGTCAAGATTTCTTTTATTCATGGTGATTTGGATGATGATATTTATATGGAGCAGCCTGAGGACTTCGTCGTAACGCTTGCAGATAAGCATGCATTTTGGAGAAAATTGGAAGGCATGAAGCATGTCAATAGTTCCTCTAGTTGAAGACATATTTGGCCCCTTGGCTGGAGGGGTAGTTTGTTGGGTACATGCCCATGTTGTCCAGCCAAAGGCCCATGACCTAATCCTATTCTCTTTTGGTTTCGATTCCTATTCGAAATTGGATTTGGTGTTTATTTATATTTAGAGTTGGTTTTGGCTTTAAAAGAAAGCACCGCCCATGATCTATAAATATGACAACCTTGGAGAATTATTTTAAGCTCATTGATACAAGTCTTTAAAAGAATTAAGCACATAAGAGTGGTTTTTGAGAGATTTCATCAAGAGAGAAGAGAGAAAAAAATTATTTGTTTTGCTGCAGACTTTAATTCTGACCAGCCAACTTCAATTCATATTTTCAGATTCTTTAACCATTGGATCGGGATGAAATTTTGATTGAGTGTTCGTAATGTCTTAGTATTTCATTTGAACGGTAAAGATCGTATTTGAAATATTGATTGAGTGCTCGATCAACAGCCTAATTTTTGTGGATTCTCCTCTTTCTTCAATTGATTAGTTATTGCTCTTGTTGCTATTGTCGCTCCGTGCTTGGCATTTGTTGTGTAGAGAATTTGGAGAACTTTTGTAACCCTCTTATTGTTATAGTGGAGCCTTTTGAATTTTTGTGATTCTGTGGTTTTACCTTCGATTTGAAGGGGTTTTCACGTTAAAAATTGGTGTTCTTTATCTTCTTTATTTTCGGGTCTGCCTCTTCCTCGACACAACATACCTTAATCTGGTTTTTTCTTTCATTTCATTTTCGTTATGCACTTTATGCATTTCACTTCGATTTTGCAACAGATACAACTAAAATAAATGAAATTTGTCGACACCGAAAATAGAAAATTTGCCTCAATGAAAGTTTTGTGCCGTCATTACTTATTTTCACTACTATTATTTTATTTTGGCATGATGTTAATATGACCAAGCTTAAAGAAGGAAGTGAAGATTCATTTTGCCGGGTCCCGCTTTGTCTGGGACTAAGGCGTTATTGTTGTTGGTTTGACTTGCTGCGACTCTACATCTCATGTCTCTCGTCATTTCCCAACTCCTATGGGTCATTCACATCCATCGATTATTATGATATCACTTATGAAAAATCCTGCATATACTATTGAGTGAAAGAAAGGGAGCCATGGAGCAACGATAGAGTTATTTTCATATGACCTATAAGTCATGGGTTCCAGCCGTAGACATATCCACTAATACTTATATTAGGCTAGACTGCTACATCATTACCCCTTAGGGTGCATCCCTTCCTTGGATCTTGCGTGAGTGCAGGATATATCTTTTGGTAATTCGTTCAACATTTATAGTTGCTCAGCATAACTTTTTAAAGAGTAAAATATAATGTTCTCTAAATTTGATGTTCGGTTTTCTGCTATTATTGTTTAATTTTTAGATATAAATTTACTTTTAAATAAAAGGATGAATATTGGTTGTGAAGCTAAAATAAAACCTATAAAGTGTTAAAAAAATTTCATATCATATAATCAAACGCCGTGATTAATCTATTTATTTAATTAGAAGTAGGGAGGAAAAAGAATTTAAAACAAAACCATACCCGTCAAATAAGTTATCACTAGCTAGTAGAAATTAAATAGTTATTAAGGGTGTGTTTGGTACGTTCCGAAAAATGTTTTTCAAATTTTCAATATTTGGTTGGCTTAAATGTTTTTAAAAATATTTTCCTCGTGCACTCATTTTTCTTCAATTGGAGGAAAATGTTTTCCCTAACAAGAAAAGGGAAAATATTTCCAAAACTCTTCTTCAACTTTCCCCACCCTATT
>ML411652.1:0-56653 GCA_005239525.1 Nicotiana knightiana | reverse complement strand
GAGGAGGGTCTTGGGTTATAGCAAAAAGTTGCTCATCAGGAAAGACTTCTTTAATATCTCCACCCTCCTCAACATGATCATGATTTTCCAGCCTTGACAGATGGTCAGCTACTTGGTTATCAGTGCCCTTTCGGTCTCTTATCTCCACATCAAATTCCAGCAACAATAAAACCCAGCGCATCGATCTAGCTTTAGATTATTTCTTTGTAAATAACTATCTGATTGCTGCGTGATCTGTGTGGACAACAACTTTCGTGCCCACCAAGTATGCCGAAAATTTTTCAAAGGCCCATACCACAACTAACAACTCCTTTTCAGTGGTGGTGTAATTCTGTTGTGAATCATCGAGGGTCTTGCTCGCATAGTAGATGGAATAAAACACCTTGTCTTTCCTTTGGCCTAACACTGCCCCAATTGCATGGTAACTTGCATCACACATAAGTTCGAATGGTATTGACCAATCAGGTGCAACAATTATGGGGGAAGCTACCAATTTNACTGAAATTGGTGGAGGTAGTTTTTCAACTGCCTCCACTTTTGCCTTATCAACTTCGATGCCGCTTTTACATACTCTATGACCCAAAACGATACCTTCCTACACCATAAAGTGACACTTCTCCTAATTTAACACCATATTGTTTCTTCACAACGGGCCAACACCATGCTCAGATTTTTCAAACAATCATCATAGGATGACCCAAAGACTGAGAAGTCGTCCATGAACACCTCTACGAATTTTTCCACCATGTCAGTGAAAATAGCCATCATGCATCTCTGGAAGGTGGCTGGTGCATTACAAAGACCAAATCATTCGCTTGAAGGCGAATGTGCCATAAGGGCAAGTGAATGTGGTCTTCTCCTGATCCTCTGGGCATATGACAATTTGATTGTAACCTGAATACCCATCCAGAAAGCAGTAATATCCATGCCCTGCTAATCTGTCCAGCATTTGATCAATGAATGGGAGTGGGAAGTGATCCTTGCGGGTTGATTTATTGAGCCTTCAATAATCAATGCAAACTCTCCAACCCGTAACAATGCGGGTGGGAATCAGCTCATTCTTCTCATTCTTAATCACGGTTATCCCTCCCTTTTTGGGCACACACTGAACCAGGCTCACCCAGTTGCTGTCAGAAATAGGAAAAATGATACCTGCATCTAGCAATTTTATTACTTCTTTCTTCACCACTTCTTTCATGATGGGATTTAGCCTTCTTTGCTGCTCAACACTCGGGCGATGTCCATCTTCCAAAAAGATTTTATGCATGCAAAAAGATGGGCTGATTCCTTTAATATCTGCAATGGTACACCCAATTGCCTTTTTGTGCTCACGAAGTACCCTAAGCAATTTCTGTTCTTGTGTATTGGTCAGGCTGGATGAGATGATCACGGGCAATGTCTCAGAGTTCCCCAAATAAGCATAGCGTAAATGTGCTGGAAGAGGTTTGAGTTCCAATTTTGGAGCCTCTTCAATAGATGGCTTAGGAGGGGTTAGAGTAACAGGCTTGTTCAACTCTTCAAATTTTCCTAGCCCGTGGAGGTAACTGCAAGATACTTCAAAAGCCTTCTCAATGTCTCCCCTTGTTTCATCCCCACAGTCTTCTTCATCCCCAACTAACACTTGCTCAAGAGGGTCAATAGGACTCATATATGGAGCCATTGACTTCGATTTGCTTTCCACTACAGTAATCATGGATAGCTCTTTATAGTGGACAGGCAACTTGAGTGCCTTATAAACATTAAACACCTCCACTCGATCACCAACTCGCACTGTCATCTTCCCTTCACACACATCGATGATAGCTCGGCTCGTAGCTAGAAATGGACGCCCCAAAATAAATGGGACTTCCTGATCAAGCTCATAGTCCAAGATAATCAAATCAGCTGGAAATATGAAGGAAACCCACCTGCACCAGCACATCTTCAATTACTCCCTCAGGATGAGCAAGGGAGCGATCAACCAATTGTAAAATCACTGTTGTTGGGCGTGGTTCACCCAACCCCAATTGCTTGAACACAGATAGCGGCATCAAATTAATACTTGCCCCAAGATTGCACAAAGCTCGCCCGACTGCATGCTTACCAATTGAGATTTGGATAGTAAAACTACCCGGATCTTTTAATTTCTGAGGTAACTTGCTTTGAATTCTTTAGCTAACTTTCCCTGTGAGTGCCACGGTTTTGAACTCAGTCAACCTCCGTTTATTTGCCATAATGTCCTTGACGTATTTAGCATATTTGGGCACCTCCTGCAAGATGTCTACCAGTGGAATATTGGTTTGTACTTGCTTCAAGAGGTCAAGAAACTTTTTGTATACGACATTATCTTTCACCTTTAGCAACCTCTGAGGGAATGGAGGGGGCGGCCTCGCAACACTTGGTGGGGGTTGCTCAGCCACCGCCTCCTTTGCTGGCGGGTTGTCTGGTGTTGATTCAATAGTGATTTGTTCCTCATCAAAAGTTACCTGCTTCCTCTTCTTGGACTGAACTTCTTCCAATTCCTTCCCATTCCTCAATGATATAGCATTAACAGATGCTTTAGGATTTANATATAGAACCAAATTGTTGGCCAAACAATTAAGCAATTAAACGCAGAATTGAAGAAATAACCATATATTGAGCGAATTATAATTAAGGTTAAGTTAATATCGAATAACAATATTCATGGCTAAACCACAACCCCAGAGAAATGGGTGTTTAGCCACTCATACTAGAATTAAACAATTGCATAAGTCTTGCCTGAATGGAAAATACTAGAATAAGTTGAAAAAAACTGATAATCCTTTGCTTCCTCAATGATCTTGTGTGTATATTCTCTCCAAAAAATGGCATCCTCCCCTCAAAGTTGTGTTTTTGGGTCTATTTATATGTTTGGGATAAGCCCTAAACGTGTAGGAGACTTCTATTCCAACCGGGAAATATTTAAAACCTTCAAAACTCGGAATTTACCAAACCAGGGACCCCGGGCGTTAAGCCCCAAACGCCCAGCTAAAGCCTGGGTAGGCAAGGCGTTTGGGCTCTAACGCCCCACTAATGCCTGGGTATAGCTGGCGTTTGGGCTGAAACGCCCGGCTAACGCCGGGTTATGCTAGGCTTTTGGGCTAAAACGCCCAGCTATGGCCCGGGTCACTCCTTTTCGACTTTTGAGCGTATTTTTGACATTTATACACCCTTTTAGCTCGAGTTCCATCTCCAATTCACCTACACATGAAATAGACCCCATTATGCACATATAACGTGTATTTTATCACAAAAGCACATAAAATGTAAGATATATGATGCTTAAAACTATGGATTCTAGCCACGTATAAGCTACAAATGCTTGCAGGGCAGGGAACATACAACTGATTATACAGAGTTTCACATTATTAAATATAATCTAATTAGCTTTGTCACTAAGTGAAATCATATAGGCATATATTAAACATAAAACATGTTGAAGTTTGAAATAACTAACCAAACAAACACATGGAACATGATAGGGTAGTAGGAACTAGAGCGTACTAGTTTCAGAGAGAGGTAAACAAGCATCATAGATCAGGAAGAAGCATGCTAAGGTTGAAATAAACATGCAGAACATAACAAGATAACAAGAATTAAGATATAGCAGTTGAGAAAGAAACAGACAAGAATCATGTATCAAACAGAAGCAGGTTGAGGTTGAAATAAACTAATCACATAACATGTAGAATAGAAATAGGTTAACAGAAGTTTAACACATACCAGTTAGGAAGAAAGTAAACAGGAATGTAATGACATTTTGGATCCAAAGATTTTAGCCTTGGCTTCCAGTCGGCTAAATAGTGCAGAAACTAGAGTAGCAGCACAAAGAGAGTATTTTTGAGGAAAAACAAAGAGCTTTTTAAGTTGTGAAGTGAAGAAAGTGTGAGAGTGCGTAAGTGTGAGTGTAAGTTTGTAAGGATGAGCTTGTGTGTTAAAATCAGAATAGTGAAAGGTTTTTATAGCATATAGTAGAGTAAAACCAAATAAGGTAAGCACAATTTCAAACCCTAATTAGGCAAGTAAATCAATTAATACGTTAATTGACAAAGCTAGGTAAACGGGCAAAACACTATAACCAACAATCAAATAATTGAAAAACCTTAGGTGTAAGTCCATAGAGATGAAACTCAAGTAAAAGAAATCTGTCAAACAGTAAAGAAGAAAACCAGAGTTAAACACTTAAACGTTAAAACATTTTTGCAAAAATCTCTTAGAACCAAACCATAGCTTTAGAAAAAATAAAATCGGTTGAAAACAGTAGTAAAAACGGAAAACATCTTAAAGGAAAAATACCAAACAAACTCAAAACACTTCAGATCTAAAGAGATGTGAACTAATTTAGCCAGAAATAGTTAGGTTTATACAAAAAATTAAACACAGTTTGAAAATTTGGTTTGAACCAGAGATTTGAAGCCATAAAAACACAAAAGTGATAGTACTCACAGACATGGGTGAATACACACAGATTAGTCGAGAACATGAGTGGTTGGAACCAAATCTGGTTCGAATCTCTTGAGACTAGCCTCAAGTAGCATGAGAATCACAACACCAGTAGCGAGATGAGGCCGGGTAAGGCTTGAAATCAAAGAAGGAAACCATAAATCGAGGGGAATAACGGTGACAACGGGCTAGGGTTAGAAGGGGGGTGAGAGAGAAGAGAAGAGGGAAGGGGTTTCAAGGGCCGCGAATTTGTGGAAATGGGTAGGGTTTACGTTGTTTGGTGTATTAAAAAGGGAAAATGAATCCTGGACTGTTGATCTTCTGAGATCAACGAGCAGGATTGATTTAGGATGGATGGGTTATGGGTTATGGGATCAGAGTATTGGGTTAATAATTGAGTTAGGCATTTTAGGTGTTGGGCTGAGTAATTGGGTCCGAAAAAAATTAATTGAAAGGGGCTATGTTTTAAATACCCATTTAGTTTGATAAAATAATTTATAAAAATAGTTAATAAATGATAAAAAAAATACTATTTGTGCATGAAAATGATTTAAAATAATTACTATATTATAAAATATAAAAAGTCATTTTCATGTAAAAATAAAGTAATTATGCACACATGGGCTATTATTGCAAAGTTATTGCTATTATAACCTAAAGATGTAAATATGATTATGCATAAAATAATTAAATCTTAATATAAATATAAATGATAAAAATTAAGGAATAAAATTATTATAGATCATTTTTGATACAATTCGTGATTATTTAGATATTAAAATGATGGAACAAATTAATTAAAAATCTTTTGAAATCACAGAAAATTATGGAAAAATGTTAATTGATGCTCATGAATTGTTTTGAAAGTATATATGCATTTTGAAAATAATATAGGGAAAAATTAGGTATCAACAGTTTCCCCTCTTTACCCGGGAAGGATGAAAGAGTTATCGGGTAAAGATATGATGGTCAATTTTGATCGAATAGAGTGATTTGAGAGATATAGGCCGCAATCTATTTCCGAGATGCCTACATATCCCTAGTTTTACAGGAATCATGCCGCGTGTAGTTCTGGATCCATCGGCGAAATAAACCGATGAAGCTATCACAAGGACGGGTACAAGGTTTCGAATAGGATGAAATGGTTATGGTGAGTGGTCAGGTTTAAAATAGTATAAAGGAAATGGAGCAGGATCGCTCCTATTGGAATAATGGTTACTCACCGGGTCACCTGCAAATCAGAAGATGTACTGCAAGCATATACGTATAAATTTTCATGAATTTAGACAAGATGCAAATTCCCTTCAGACCATGAAAATTGTCCTTGGATGGTTGAGGATCCTTAGACCATGATGTTCCGGGTCATGAATTGTGCGGTAAGGAATTTGCAGGCCATGAAATGATGTTCTCGGGCCATGAAAATGGTGCCTCCGAACCATGATGCCTTTGAATAATGATATGCAAGTTTGAGAGATCCTCGGGCCATGGCATGGTGTCTTCCGGCTATGAGGATGGTTCCTTCAGACTATGGCGCCTTCGGACAAGTTGGCAATATTTCAACCCATAAGGTGCAAAGACATGATGCTAGAATCAATAAGACAAGGTTTAGTCTTGTATGAAGTTGAGGGCAAAGCTTAGCCCGAGAGAAGAGAATAATGCAAGAGAGACAGTGCTTAGTCTCGTGCGGGATTCGGGACAATGCTTAGTCCCATGCAAAGAGAAGGCAGTGCTTAGCCTTATGTAAGTAGGAGGCAGGTCTTAGCCTCATGCAAATGGTTTGAGACAGGGCTTAGTCTCATGCAAGATGAAGGCAGTGCTTATCCTTATGCAGGTGTTGAGACAGGGCTTAGTCTCATGCAAGATTCAGGACAGTGCTTAGCCTTATGCAAATAGAGAGGCAGGGCTTAGCCTCATGCAAGATGAAGGCAGTGCTTAGCCTTATGCAAATAGGAGGCTGGGCTTAGCCTCATGCAAATGGTTTGAGACAGAGCTTAGTCTCATGCATGATAAAGGCAGTGCTTAGCCTTATGCAAATAGGAGGCAGGGCTTAGCCTCATGCAAATGGTTTGAGACAGGGCTTAGTCTCATGCAAGATGAAGATAGTACTTAGCCTTATACAGATAGGGATGCATGTCTTAGTCTCAAAGTTTGGGACAATTCTTAGTCCCATGCAAAGAGAGAGTAAGAACGACGTATTCTTAGCTGACAATGTGTTTCGTGCATAGTGATTGTGTTGTTGTGACTGTGTTTATCTTCATGATATAGTCCTGCACCTAAAGAAAATTTTGTGAGTTTTGCAGGGGAAGGTTGGTTCGTGCCTTTGCTTGCCCGATTTGCTCCGCTCTGTCTTAAGATCTCGTTCAAGCTATTAGGGTAGCATTTGCTAAAGCAAAGTTTCTTTTCCAAGAGCATGCATAATTTTCAAAAGACATAGTAGTATATAGTTTATAAATAAGTTAGATGAGCCAGTAACTGTGACATAATCAGAGACATTGCGACTTCCTCTACCGTAGAATTTTGAGGGTCCTCCTCAAAATTCTGCCCCAATTTCTGATTGTGGGGGAAATAGAAAATTTTATTAAATTGTGACCGAACCCAAATGGATGCCTACGTATCCCCTCTTAAACGGGAATCAGGTCGAGCGTAGTTCAATTTACATCATATGAAGAAGCATAAAATGGTTCACACCTAGTATCGTTTGACTACATCTTAATTGATAGGCTTTGGCCAGATTTCTCCGTCCATCTCTGCGAGTATGAGTGCTCCTCCTGTTAATACTCTATGAACCATTTAAGGACCTTTACAGTTGGGAGAGAATTTCCCTTTGGCCTCATCTTTATGTGGAAAGATCCGTTTCAACACCAGCTTCCCCGGTTTGAACTGTCTTGGCTTGACCCTTCTTGATTTTTAGGCTCATGTCTGGCTTGAATTTCCTGAGTTTTTGCTTCACTGGCGGACATATTGGATTTGTAGGTAACTTGTGACCATTATGGATGTGCTCAACCCTTTCATATCATCGTATGACCATGCAAAGATATCCTCATATTCTTTCAGGAATTGAGTGTATTCTTCTTTTTCTGACGGTGACAAATGGATGCTTATGCGGGTTTCCTTGACGGTTTCAGAGTCTACCAGGTTGACTATCTCGGTCTCGTCCAGGTTGGACTTGGGCTTGTTCTCAAAGTTCTCCACTTCTCTGACAATTTCCTCAGGTATTACGTCATCTTCTTCTATTTCTTCCGAGTCACTGTCCTTCTGTTGCGTTGTCTCATTACAAGTCACAATCGTTTTTTCATCAAGATAAGAAATAGTAATGCCCGAGACTTATCGGGCTCTTGATGGTTTAAAGGTCCAGTTCTTGAGAGATTATCCCTTCTCCACTATCTGGATAGTGAGGCCGTCTTCCTCCTCCTCCTCCTCCTCAACAATTACACAACAATCCATATCATCATCTTCCAAGAACATATTCCTCAATGCTGCCAAGGCTTCTTCTTCCTCTGACCCCCATATTGTATCGGCCTGATGGAAGGTCTGATTCAGGTGCGGCACGGGTTTCTCAAGAGGATAGTATGGACCACGCCATGGTGCCGACCAATTTCGATATTCCTGCCAGGTATACTAATATCCGAGCCCGAAGGTTGTGGCATGGCGATTCAGCTGTACTGGTTTGGGGATACCTTGAATCTTTTTACCAAGCCCCTTACCAATTTCATACCCTACCCATACCAGTATGCTCTCTATTTTTATACTCCACCATTTATCCTTCTCAATCGCGTTAACATGCTCGATGCGATGGTAGGTTTCTCCACCTAACTTACTTCTATTTTCTACCACCGGAACAGTCTGACAGGTGTTAATGGGGTTGCTCCCATCTCCATGGATGATCACTTCTTGATGGTTCCATTTAAATTTTACCGATTAGTGCAAAGTAGATGCGATAGCTCCAGCGGTATGTATCCAAGGCCGTCCCAGCAGCATATTGTAGGAGGCGGATATGTCTAGTACCTGGAATTGAACATCGAACCAGGTAGGAACCATTTGCAACAATAGGTTGGTTTCTCCAATCATGGCTCTTTGTAACCCATCGAATGCTTTCACATTCATAGTTACTGCTCGTATCTCATGTAGGCCCTTCCCCAACCTCTTCAGCGTTGTCAATGGGCAAATCTTGAGGCTGGATCCTCCATCTATCAAAATTCTTGCAATGAACTTATCTTCACATTGCACTGTGATGTGTAGTGCCCTGTTGTAACTTAACCCTTCAGGTGGAAACTCGTCCTCATGGGAAATGATCTTATGGCTTTCTAGCACTTGCCCCACCATATTGGCCATTTCTCCGCTAGTGATGTTGTTTGGCACATATGCTTCATTCAATACCTTCATCAGAGCATTCCTGTGTGCCTCAGAATTTTGCAGCAATGATAGGATAGATATTCGGGTGGGAGTCTTGTTCAGATGATCAACAATAAAATACTCTCTTGCATGTACCTTCCTCCAGAGGTCATTCGGACCAGTCTCAATGACAGGCGGTTTGTTAGAATCTTGCTTACTGGTTTCTCCTAAATGTTCAGGTGTATAAACCCTTCTTGTTCTGGTCATTCCTTGTGCAGCGCCGGATTTTTCCATCTTTGAATTTTCCTTTCTTCTAGCCTCGGGAACATAATCCCAAGGTACATCATTGGAACTGAAGGGTGGTGTGGATGCCACCGTTACAGTGAAAGGTGTGGCCACCTCCACTTCAAATGGAGTGAGTGTTGCTGCAGTTGGTGTTACTTCTACTTCTAAAGGAACCGATGCGGCTACCTCGACTTCAACTGGCGGATGTACCTGCACCACAATGGGATTAAGTGTGATTGAAGGTTTCTTAGGATCATCACCTTCTCGAATAAGCCCGATTGATCCCTCGGGATCCCACTCTTCATCAGTTTCTATGAAGTTGACCCCTCCACCCCAATGATCTGGGAGAGGATTGTTGCGGAAATTGGGTGCAGCTTCCTTTGCCTGTATGATCTTATTATCAATCAGTGTTTGGATCTTGTCTTTCAAGGTTCGACAATCGTCAATAGTGTGTCCCTTCATGCCGGAATGATATGCACAGGTCTTGTTTGGATTGACCCATTAAGATGAATTCTCCATTGCCACAGCGGGAATATGGGTGAAATATCCAGCGGCTTTCAACCTTTAGTACAACTGGTCGACGGGTTTAGCAATGGTGGTGTATTTTCTGGGTGGTTTGCGGTCAAAATTAGGCTTGGGTTTTTGGTAGTTTGGACGAGTTGGATATGATTGATAATAGGATGGTTGGGAATTATAGGTATGGGGTAGCAGGTTGGGAATATCTGGGAGGTGATGGTTGGTATGTGGGTGGAGGTGTTTGGTATACTAATGGAGTATTTGGGCCTTGGGCAACCATTACTGTTGCCACTTCTTTCTTTTTCGATAAGCCGCTTGATTGTAATGCTTTGTTCGTGGCCTGCAGTGCCTCAAAATTTGTCACCATTCCACTTTTAATACCTTCCTCAATCCTTTCTCCGATCTTGATGATATTAGAGAACTTATGATTCTCAATAACCATTAACCTTTCGTAATATTGTGGATCCTGAGCCCTGACAAAGAACTTGTTCATCTGATCCTCATCTAACGCCAACCTTACCTTCGGTGCTTCTGACCTCCACCGAGTAGCATACTCGCGGAAGGTCTCAGTTGGTTTTTTCTTGAGGTTCTGGATATGGAAAACATCTGGTGCATTCTCTGTGTTAAATCTGAACCTGTCCATGAAATCTGACGCCATGCTCACCCAATTAGCCCATTTCTCGGGATTCTGGCTTATGCACCAAGACAAGGCATCTCCAGTAAGGCTTCCCATAAACAGCTTCATGAAAATCCTTTCGTCTTTTTCAACAATCACGAGCTTGTCACAGTAAGTTCTCAAATGAACCTTGGGTCGCCCGTTCCGCCAAACATTTCGAACTTGGGAGGTTTCTAACCCTTCGGCAGTTCCACATCCGGATGTGTGCACAAATCCTCATAGTTCAGACCTTCAATCCCTTTGCCTCCTTCAACACCCTGAATTCAGCTCGTTAGTTTCTTGAGCTCCTCAGCCATGTTCTTGATGAGCAGGTCCTTCTCGACGGATTCTGGTGTATAGTAGATTGGTTGAGTGGAGTGAGGTAAGGTTTCTACATATATAGGGTTGTTCTGGTGAATGCCAAGACTTTGGGTGTAGTGGTGATCATTGGTGGAGTTCTGGGGTTTGGGAATAGGTTGCGGTGTGTTCTGAGGAGTGTGATAGGTTGTTTGTGTGTATTGAGAAGGGAGATGCTGATTTTGAGGAGGGGTTGTATACTGGTGATGTGTGGGAGGATTCTGCGGGCGTTTGTTGGGTGTGTTTTGAGGTGGTGCATGGTTCTGGGTGTCTGGGACATTCAATGTGAGGGAGATATCTTCCAAGTTACGTACCTGCTCAAGCTCACTTTGTAGTTCAAGTATCTTCTGCTCAAGCCATAAAACTAAATCATTTGGGGCCTGAGTGCCCCGACCATCGGAAGTTTCCACATTCTCAAAATGTGCATTGTTGCCGTTCATATCATCCATTTTAACTTTCCCTTTGCCTTTCGGTACACTTGGAGGAAGAGAATGTGGAGGGCATCTTGATCTGGTATGATAAGCTGATGATGCCAGTATGTATGAACCAACCTTGGGGAAAGGGAAATAATCAAAAAAGGAAAGGAAAACAAAAGGTAACCAAGTCAGTAAGGGTTCCAAAAATAGTATTTGCAATATCTAAACACATAGCGCAGAAATGTAAATTCGCGTCCTAATTTGGGAGCCTCGTTGTTCCCGAGGTAGGCCTAGAGACAAGTTGATTTGGAGAACTTAAGTGTCAATAATTACCTCATTTCATTAATGTAAAAGTAGATGAATCTAAAACGACACTAAACAAGATAAGTCATTAATGACACTTGGCCTTATTACATTTGAAAAGAAGATAAACCTAATCTACTTGGTCCCAGAAGGAGCTTCCCCAGGCTTGATCTTCTTGGCTTCATCGATCAGGTTCCCCAGGTCGCGCATGCCCAACAGTAGGTACACCCCTACTAGATGTCCTTTTTCGCTTCCCTCAACATTCTGGCAGTCGGCGACTCTCTTCCTCGTCTTCTCCTCCAGCTCCAACAGACCCTGCTCCAGATATTCCAGCCTTTCATTGGACTTGATAGAAATTTCCCTCCGTTCATTGATCAGTTCCATATCAGTCTTGTGTTGCTTCAGATGCTCGAACTCAGACCCATGAAACTTTTTGCGTAGTTTATTGCACTTCACTTGGGCTTCAGCAACTTCGTCCATGACCCTGTTTCCCCGACCGATTCTCGGCTCAACTATCACTTCTATGCTGTCCTCCAACCATGATAGGTAATAGCGTACATGCCCTGCGTGATACCTGTCCGGCTCGATGGTTTCTCTTTATACAATAATCTTTATGTGCCACATATGTTGAGCTTCACATTTGTACAGGATTTCGTCATCCTGAAAATCTGCCATGTAATGACTCATTTAGAAACTTGTGGGAACATAAGGGTATATGCCCCTTAACCCGATCAACACCAATTGCGAAATGTCCCTAGATCTGATGATGAACTCACTGGTAGGGAACCATTCGAACATCCATTAAACCTGGTCCTTAGCCAAATTGTCGAAAAACTGCACCTATTTTGTAGCATTCTCCGGTTGAGCAAACCTGTCTAGATGAAGGTCATTCTCTTAGGGTGATGAAAGGCTATGTGATCATTCCACGGCCTTCGTGGAAACTCTTGGAGGTATCGACCTCTATGGAGGTGTTCTAGCAACCAAACCTGTAGCAGCAAATTACAACCATCGAAGTGTTTGAACCCCTTTTGGAAGTGATCCAAGGCCTGATATATGTCTTCTATTATCATAGGGACGATCGTATATGTTTTCCCCTCGATTCCTTCCATTAGAGTTTTAGTTACCATGGCCAGTCTGGTGTGAATCCTATCTCCTTTGCTTGGAAACACTATCATACCCAGGAAGCATGCGACGAACACAAAAACCCTACGATGAGTCCAATCCAGGGAGATGGTGGAAAATTCGTCACGAAAGGTACGATAGGATTTGCTATGACCATATCGTTCATAGAGATATTCAAAGGGTATGTAGGATTTCTTCAGGCACTCCAAATCGTCGTTCTTTTTCAGACCCATCATTTTCAGAAACCCCCGGACTGTCCCAAGGTAATCCAACGAATCCCCCTATCTCCTCCAAGAGATGGGTCATTTGTATGTTGCCAAAATGGAACATGGACCTTTCTCCATCCCATAACATAGTGGCCGCTTCGATCAACATATTTTTTGGTTGGATGTCCAATAAAAGGGTAAGTTTCCGAGGACCTTTTTCACATGGTCTTTGTCGCTTGGCGGAATGTTCTCCCACCAATCCAGCAACAATGGTGGTATTCTTTGGACCATGCCAACCTGGGGACTTCGTGCCTCATTTTCTGCAAAACAAATAAGGTTAGACCCTTTCCCCCTCCAGATTCGACTACTTATAAATCAGTGATTAGCATAATGACACTTATTTCTCCAAATTAATGCACAGATCGTGGTTGCGTCCGTTGGGATTATGGAAACCCCGGTGGACTTTTGGACAAGGATTTCCCTAAAGGGTTATTATGTGGACAACATATTAACCCTGACTAAGTTTGACCATGATATATGTAAAATAAATCAGAGTAAGGTTTCTATAGAGGTCTAGACTGGTAACCTCAAGCGGACAACTTGAGGGGGAAGGCACGGAACCGTTATCGACTACTTTTACCGCAAATAAGCCTTTCCGAATTCAAAGGGATGATATATAGGAAGAGCGAAAAAACTCATCAAGCGTTGCTATGGTATTGATTACACACGAGTTGAACATGATGTTGAGCATGATTTATGCAACAGAAAATAGCAGGTGCGCCACACTGTCCGCATCTGCGCCTTCGCAGGTGCGGAAAATACATCGCACCTGCGCTCCCAGCCAAGCCACCAAAATCTTGCACCTGCGGCGCCAAAGCCGCACCTGCGGCTCCGCACCTGCGACTAAAGCCTAGCATGTGCGGTCACACCAGATGACATCAACTCAGCACTTCTTCAAACTCCAAACTTGATCCGTTAACCACCCGAAATCCACCCGAGGCCCCCTGGACCCCGTCCAATTACACCAACCTATTCCAAAATATAGCGTGGACTTGCTCGAAGCCTCAAACCACATCAAACAATGCCGAAATCACGAATCGCGCTAAAACTCAAACTTAATGAACTTGAAATTTCAAATTTCCACCTCCGATGCCGAAATATATCAAATCACGTCCGATTGACCCCAAATTTTGCACACAAGTCATGTTCGACATTACAGACCTGCTCCAACTTCCGGAATCACATTTCGACCCCGATATCAAAATTTTCACTTCCGGTCGGATTTCTCGAAAACCTTCAAATTTCTATCTTTATCCAAATGACTTCAAAATGACCTACGGACATCCGAATTCACTTCCGATCGCGCTCCCAACTTCAGAATCACTATACAAAGCTATTCACAGACTCGGAATCCCAAGCAGACATCTATAACACTGAAATGCCTTATAGCCAAAACTTAGGAAGTTTCTTCAAAATGCTGACTTCCACAATATATGCCGAAATACTCCCGGGTTATCTAAAACCCGATCCGGACATACGCCCAAGTCCGAAATCATCATACGAACCTGCAGGAATTATCAAATCTTGATTCGGAGGTCGTTTACTCAAAATTCCATTCTTAGTTGATTTCTCCAACTTAAGGCTTTTGAAATGAGAATTTTCATTCCAAATTAACTCTAAACTTCCCGAAATTCAATTCCGACCACACCTACAAGTCATAATACCGGAAACAGAGTTGCTCATAACTTCAAATCGCTGAACGACACACTAGAGCTCAAAACAACCGGCCGTGGCATTACATTAACGCATACCAGTTAGGAGGAAAGTAAATAGAAATGTAATGACAGTTTGGATCCAAAGAGTTTAGCCTTGGCTTCCAACCGGCTAAACAGTGCTGAAACCAGAGTAGCAACACAAAGAGAGTTTTTTTTTTTAGGAAAAACAGAGAGCTTTTTAAGTTATGAAGTGAAGAAAGTGTGAGAGTGTGTAAGTCTGTAAGCGTGATCTTGTGTGTTTAAATCAGAATAGTGAAAGGTTTTTATAGCATATAGTAGAGTAAAACCAAATAAGATAAGGTATGCAAAATCATTCAATCAATCAATTAGGGTTAACTTGAATCAATTAACAGTAAGTATAACTTAAATTAAGGAGCATCTTTCACAGAATAAATCAGCAGACAAGATTAGGGCTAAATAAGGTAAGAGGTAGGTTCAGAGATCAATTATAAGTCAAGCCCAATTAATCAAAGCCCAAAAATCAGGCCGGTAAAGAAAGTAAGGCAAGTAGTATCAATTATTAATCACACACAAGGAAAGAATAAGTAAAAATCCAATAAGGAAATATCGATTTTAAAGGAAAGCACAATTTCAACCTAATTAGGCAAGTAAATCAATTAATAAGTTAATTGACAGAGCTAGGTAAACAGGCAAAACACTATAACCAACAGTCAAATAATTGAAAACTCTAAGGTGTAAGGCCATAGAAATGAAACTCAAGTAAAAGAAATCAGTCAAACAGTAAAGAAGAAAACCAGAGTTAAACACTTAAATGTTAAATTTTTTTTGCAGAAATCTCTTAGAACCAAACCCTAGCTTTAGAAAAAATAAAATCGGTTGACAACAGTAGTAAAAACGAAAAAAATCTTAAAGGAAAAATACCAAACAAACTCAAAACACTTCAAATCTAAAGAGATCTGAACTGATTTAGCTAGAAATAGTTAGGTTTATACAAAAAAAATAAACAGAGGTTGAAAATATGGGTTGAACCAGAGATTTGAAGCCATAAAAATACAAAAATGGTAGTACTCACAGACATGGGTGAATACATACGGATTAGTCGAGAACATGAGAGGTTTGACCAAATCTGGTTCGAATCTCTTGAGACTAGCCTCAAGTAGCATGAGAATCACAACACCAGTAGCGAGATGAGGCCGGGTAAGGCCTGAAATCGAAGAGGGAAACCATTAATCGAGGGGAATAACGGTGATAGCGGGCTAGGGTTAGAAATGGGGTGTGAGAGAAGAGAAGAGAAGAGGGAAGGGGTTTCAAGGGCGGCAGATTTGTGGAAATGGGTAGGGTTTAGGTCGTTTGGTGTATTAAAAAAGAAAAATGAATCCTGGACCATTGATCTTCTGATATTAACGACCATGATTTATTTAGGCTGGGCGGGTTATGGGTTATTGGATCAGGGTATTGGGATAGTAATTGGGCTGCGTAACTGGGTTAGGCATTTTAGGTGTTGGGCTGAGTAATTGGGTTCGAAAAAAATTAATTGAAAGGGGCTATATTTTAAATACCCATTTAGTTTGATAAAATAATTTATAAAAATAGTTAATAAATGATGAAAAATGCTATTTGTGCATGAAAACGATTTAAAATAATTACTTAATATTATAAAATATAAAAAGTCATTTTCGTGTAAAAATAAATTAATTATGCACACATGGGCTATTGTTGCAAAGTTATTCCAATTATAACCTAAAGATGTAAATATGATTATGCATAAAATAATTAAAGTTCAATATAAATATAAATGAAAAAAATTAAGCAATAAAATTATAATAGAATCATTGTTGATGCAATTAGTAATTATTTAGATAATAAAATAATGGAATAAATTAATTAAAAATCTTTTAAAATTACAAAAAATTATGGAAAAATGTTAATTGATGCTCATGCACTGTTTTGAAAGTATATATGCATTTTGAAAATAATATAGGAAAAAATTGAGTATCAACAAAGTCTGCTTCAGATTTTAATCGTGAAGGTATTTATTTATTTTTTATTTCAAAACCACTTAATGGGTCTGAATAGATCTGTATTATTAAGATTTATAACAGAAACTTAATTTCGTTAAGATGCTATCATCTGTATTCATTATTAACTGCCGCCACTGGCTACCATTATCAACTACCAGCGTGCCACCCACCACCACCATACTCAAATACCATCACGATCATCCTCAATCGTAGCCACCACCATTGCAACTACCACCACCCATCATCCCCACCACTCCCACCACCATCATTCCCAACGATAACCAACACTCATCCACCTCAACTACCATAACTAACCACCTCATCACCATCAACAACCATAGCTGGCACTGCCCATCATTAGAAACTACTACCACCCACCACCATTTTCCTCAATCACAACCATCCACCACCACCATCCTCAATCATAATAGCTACCACTACCAATCACCACTAGCTACTACCCTAAATTACCACCATCAACCAAATCTACCACTAACCACCGCTTTTAGTCGGCATTCACAAGCACTACCATTAGCCATCACCACCAGAAACTATCATATTTTAAAAAATTATATATTTTAGTGATGGAATAGATTAATTAGTATTTTATTTGAATTTTATGTTTGTTAATTTTTCAAATAAACGTATATTTTATACATGCAGATGTTAAAAATCAAACAGTCTTAATCATTTAGTATTCAAATCTTAATATATATCTTAACATTGAGATGTGTATTCAGATTCAAATGTCTTAATCTTAATACATATCTTAATATTCAGACGTGTTTTCGGATTCAGACGTTGTAATCTTACAAAAACAAATGAGGTAGATCTTTGAGATGGTACTCACTTTATGGATGGAGTGACTTTACTTCATTCTCGACCCGGTCGTTAATGTGTTTGCAATTAATTAAGGACTGAAGTCAGGTAACCAACTGCTCCCTCATGTACATTTTAAGTGATTTTTTGTCATTTTTTTTGGGTCCATAATATTTGATTTTTCAGAGATCAAGAAGAAATTAATTTTTTTTTTCAAACTTGTCCTTGGAGTAAAGAGCCTATGAGTAATTTGTTATATATTCAATAAGCATATTAAGATTAATATGATCAATTTTATTGTTAATTAATGCTAAAAAATAAATTTCTTAATATATGTGAAAAGAGTTAAAAGTCACATAAAATGGACCGGAGTGGTAACAATTTTAATTTGAAGATTTAACTGAACTTGCTTAAATTAGTGATGACAAAAAAATTAAAATACATGCAGTTATAGAATTTTGTTTGAACCACAACTTTGTCAACCAATGAAACAAAAGGAAGCATAGTACAAATCATTCGAGTAAAAAGAAAAGGGGAAAGGAGAACATTATCATTTAAAAAGCGACAAGTCATAAAATTGCGGATCCGAATCAATCACAAAAAATGTAGAGGAACAAATATCTGTCGATTGATGCCTTACTTTTTCTTCGTGTTTTACAATTTTATTTTATTATCAAAATTTATTTTTATTTAAATTACAGCATAATTAGTTTTTTTTTTAAAAGAAAAATCTGGCACATGGGGAGATGCTGGGACGGGGGTGAAGGGGAAATGCAAATTTTGAGAATCCTATCTTAAAATTTACTTATATGATAGTACAAGCTATCAGTTATACAAAGGGATACTTTTTATTTAATTAGGATAGGAAGAAGGAGAAAAGAGACCCAAGATTTTATTAATGGGATTTGACCTTTTTGTTTTTACTTACAGTTTATTTTATTTATTTTGTATACGGGTGAAACGGAGTCCGCGGGATACCTCGATTTTGATGAAGTAAACAGAGCAAAAGACGTGACTGCAAGGAACCGGAATCGAGGCAAGGAGTCCTCGAGTTGGGGTTCGGGTAAAACACCTTCCGAGGGCACGACCCCAGGCTCGATTTGAATCCCAAAAACCACGGAGAGCATTACCAGATAATCGAGCACGACCAACAACGGGTCGTGATATTCATGACGAGCCGGATGTCACGGCGTGAATCTCGGCACGTATCAGCAGAAAATCGGTGATTGGTAAAACATAATTTTTTTACATGTTATGGAATTGTACTTAGGATAGAACTTCTCTACTATATAAAAGGGAGTCTGATTATTCATTAGAGACATTGTAACATGCATATCAAGGCAATATACTCTTTTTTTTGTTATTTCAAATTTCTTATTTTTGTTCATCAATTCATCATTAACATGAGCCGGGGAACGAAGGCAGACATTATGTTACTAAGTCCGGGATCACTTCTCTTGATTGGTTTGACAATTTATTACGTCATTTATCTGTTTAATCTTACGCAATTCATCATTTGTATTGAATTAATCCGCGTATCCTTAAAATCACTTATAAATTTAATTATTATATGTTTTTCAGGGTAAACAATTTGGCGCCCACCGTGGGGCTAAGGATAATAGTGGCAGTTTGACACAAAAATTCATAACGCACTCTATTTTACACTTGTTCTTTGCGTTTTTAATTTCAGGTCAAAATTAAAATGTCGAACTCCCAAACTACCCATTTGAACGTGGATGCTGAGTCCCACCACCATGTAGAGCACAACAACGTGGTATCCAGCAACAAGGTGCCCCATGTTGACCAAAACGGGGTCCAAGTCGCTGATCCGATTGATGATAAGTCACAAGTGGCTATCAAAGCAAACTTGCCTACTGCCCCAAAAACAACATTCGCAGGGAGCCTAGTTGATAGCCCGGAGTACACACGACGGCGAAGGTGATGGGATCAATTTGCGCGTGATCTTCAAAATTATACAGGCTCAACAGGAAGCGATAGCCCAATTACAGAACCAAAGCCGCGTCCCCACCAAGGTTAAGCCCGAATCATCCTGGGAAAACGCTCGCAAAAATGAACCGGACAAAGGAAGGCCGAGTGAATCAGAACCCGGACCAACCCTGAGATAATAAAGATACTTGAGGAACTGACAAAACGGGTAGAGTCGGGAGAAAAGAAAATCGAAGTCAACAACCAAAAAGTGGAAACCTATAAACCTAGGGTCTATCAAATTCTAGGAGCACCACCGACTGAAGGCATGCATTCTAAGAAATTTGTCCAAAGGACTTCCCCTCCGAGCGCAGCTCCAAAGCCGATCCTACGAAGATCCGTATGCCCGAAATTCTGAAGAGTAATGGGACAACTGATCCAAAGGAACACGTGACCTCCTACAGATGCGCCATCAAGGGCAACAACTTGGAAGATGATGAAATCAAGTATGTTCTGCTGAAAAGGTTCGGAGAGTCCTTGTAAAAAAGGAGCTATAATATGGTATCACAACTTACCCCTAATTTTATTGACTCTTTTGCTATGCTTGCATATGCCTTTTGTAAAAGCGCACGATGGGGCCATCAAGGTCGAGACCAGGAAGTCATACCTTTTCAAGGTAAAGCAAAGAGATAACGAGATGCTCGGGGAATTCGTATCGAGGTTTCAAATGGAATGGATGGATCTGCCTCCGGTTGCAAACGATTGGGCTGTTCAGGCCTTCACCCAAGGGCTCAATCCCCAAAGCTCATTGTCTTCACATCATTTGAAGCAAATTTTATAGAATACCCGACGGTAACTTAGGCCGATGTCCATAACAGGTACTAATAAAAAATCAGGCCGAAGACTATCAGCTCGGGGCCCCTTCTGGGTCCGTTTATCCCGTCAGAACTAGTGATTGATCCAAAAGGGCCATCAATCATGAACCAAGATCGAACAGATACCGGATCAACCATACAATGAAGATCTAATGGGTATGGGTCCAGACGCAACACTGTGAGAAGTTAAAGAAGAAGCGACCGAGGTCATAATACTCGGGGACTCACGAGTAAAAACGGTTTTGACAGACCCATCGGGTCTAAGGAAGCCTCAAGGTTATCGGAGCACAACTTCAATGTCGATGCTGTCGGCATCATATCAGCCATCACACGCATCAAAGATACTAATTGGCCTCGACCATTGCAATATGATCCTGCCCAAAGGGACCCCATCCTTATATGTAAATATCATGTCACTCACGGCTACATAACCGAAGACTACCGGCAACTGAGAGAAGAAGTAGCCTGGTTATTCAATAACCGACACCTCCGAGAAATTCTGAGTTATCTAGCCAAAAATCACTTCAGGAACAGGGAATCCAACAAGTAGATCGAGCAAGAGGAACCTCAATACATCATCAATATGATCATTGGTGGGGTAGACGTCCCATAGGGGCCGATTCTAAAGCGCACTAAGGTGTCCATTACAAGGGAAAATGGACTCGAGATTATGTATCGGAGGGAACCATATCTTTCAACGACGAGGATGCTGAAGGCATCATGCAACCACACAATGATGCACTGGTAACATCTGTACTTGTAAATAAATCTCAATTTAAGTCTGTGTTAATTGATCTAGGTAGCGGCCAATATCATTAGATCGAGTTTCGTGGAATAGCTGGGTCTGCAAGACCAAATTGTGCCTGCAGTCCGAATTTTAAACAGGTTTAACATGGCATGTGAGACCACTAAAGGGGAGATAACCCTACCTGTAAACACTACCGGAGCCGTTCAGGAAATAAATTTCCACGTGATCGAATGAGATATGAGATATAATGCTCTATTCGAAAGGCCATAGATTCACAACATGAGGGCAGTACCCTTGACACTACATCATGCGTTGAAGTTTCCCATATCGGGAGGGATCAAAATAGTTTACGGAGAGCAACCGACTGCAAAGAGAAGTTCGTGGTTGATGAGGTGGTCCCGATATCCACACTCTCTACATCGAAGAACCCTAGTTCGGTCACCAAGGAAGAAACCAAATAGCAATCACTGACACCGGCCCCAACAGAACCAGAAAAGCAGGGGACGGGCGAGGATGACGATTATGGAGTCCCAGGTCTTTCATATCCCCTAACGATTCTGATTCTACCAAGTCAACAATTAAGGAGCAAGTCATATTGATCGAGCCCCTGCCTGATCGGAAGGTATATCTGGGTACAGGACTAACTCCCGATCTTAAGAAAATCTCATTAAATTCCTTATAGCTAACATAGATTGTTTCGCTTGGTCCCTTATTGACATGACAGGGATCCTGCTGGAAATTACTACTCACAAGCTGATCTTAGATCCGAATTTCACCTGGTTAAACAGAAGAGGAGGCCTCAGTCCGAAGTCAAACACGCATTCATCAAAGACGAGGTATCCAAACTCCTTAAAATAGGTTCCATTTGGGAAGTTTACCCGGACTGGTTAGCAAACATATTGGTAGTGCCTAAAAAGGGAAATAAGTTAAGAATGTGTGTATACTACAAAGACTTGACTAAGGCACTCCCTAAGGACTCTTTTCCTTTGCCTAACATCGATCATATGATTGATGCGATGGCCGACCACGAGATACTCATCTTTCACGATGCCTGTTCTGGGTACAACCAGATCTGGATGGATCCTGGAGGCTAATAAAAGACTTCCTTCATCACTAAATATGGCACCTATTGTTATAACGTAATGCCATTCGGACTAAAAAAAAAGCTGGTGCCACTTACCAACGCCTAGTAAATCGGATGTTCGAAAAGCAAATAGGAAAATCAATAGATGTTTACATTCACGACATGTTAGTTAAGTCCCTGCAAACAGAGGACCATTTGGAACATTTGCAGGAAACCTTCAACATACTGAAGAAATACAATATGAAGCTGAACCCGGAGAAATGCACATTTGGAGTCGGGTCCGGGAAGTTCCTTGGATTCATGGTGTCCAACCGGGGGATCGAGATCAATCCCGACAAGATCAAGGCCATAGAAGATATCACCGTGGTGGATAACGTCAAGGTCGTTCAAAGACTAACCGGGCGCATAACCGCGCTGGGTAGGTTCATTTCGAGGTCCTATGGTAAGAGCCATCGATTCTTCTCGTTATTGAATAAGAAGAATATCTTCTCGTGGACCCCGGAGTGCCAACAAGCTTTGGAAGAACTCAAACGGTATCTTTCGAGTCCACCTTTGCTTCATACCCCGAAGGCAGACAAAAAGATGTATCTGTACCTAGCGGTATCTGAAATAGTGGTAAGTGGAGTCTTAGTCCGGGAAGAAGAAGGTACGCAATTTCCTATATATTATGTTAGAAGGACTCTAGGCGAGGCTGAGACGAGGTATCCTCACCTGGAGAATTTAGCGCTAGCTTTGCTAAGCGCCTCTAGGAAGTTGAGGCCATACTTTCAGTGCCATCCCATATGTGTCGTGACTACTTACCCATTGAGGAATATAATGCAAGCCCGAGCTCTTGGGATGATTGGCCAAATGGGTCGTGGAAATTAGTGGGTACGATATTGAATATCAACCCCGAACCGCCATCAAATCTCAAATTTTGGTAGACTTCG
This sequence comes from Nicotiana knightiana, assembly GCA_005239525.1. Classification (NCBI taxonomy): domain Eukaryota; kingdom Viridiplantae; phylum Streptophyta; class Magnoliopsida; order Solanales; family Solanaceae; genus Nicotiana; species Nicotiana knightiana. The sequence goes on along the minus strand of ML411652.1, from coordinate 33,880 downwards.
TGTCTGACTTCACGCCGGCCTTAATACCCGAAGTCGAAAAGGAATTATTGTTAACCTCAAAGACCTCCTCGAGGATCTGGACCCTCTTTACGGATGGTGCTTCGAACACAAAGGGGTTCAGACTCGGCATCATGTTGAATCCGCCCAGGAGTAACATAGTTAGGAAATCTATTAGGACTGTTAAATTGACTAACAATGAGGCCGAGTATGAGGCCATGGTTGCAGGTCTCGAACTGGATAAAAGCCTGGGGGCCGAGGTAATTGAAGCTAAATGTGATTCCCTCCTTATGGTGAGTCAAGTCAATGGGACGTTCGAAGTGTAAGAGGAACAAATGCAAAGATTCTTGGATAAACTACAAGTAATACTATAACGATTCAAGGAATGGACCCTACAACATGTACCCCGGGATCAAAACAACGAAGCCGATGCTCTGGCTAACTTGGGGTCATCTGTTGATGACGATGAATTCAGTTTGAGAACGGTTAACCTGGGACTAGCGAAACGAGTTTATAGATAACCTGAAAACCAGGAATCTGCCCGTGGATCCTAAAGAATCGCGAGCTCTAAGCATGAAGGAAGCTAGGTTCAGCCTGTCCGAAGATAACACCTTGTTCATAAGAACATTCAATGACCTACTCGTCATATGTCTAGGACCGGGAGACACTGAATATGTTTTGAGGGAAGTTCATGAAGGCACCTGCGAGAACCATTCGAGGGTCGAATCGTTGGTTCATAAGATAATCAGAGCTTGCTATTACTGGATCGACATGGAGAAAGATGCGAAGGAGTTCGTGTGGAAATGCGTTGGCTGTCAGAGGCATGCACCGATGATCTATCAGCCCGGGGAGCTACTTTATTCGGTCTTGTCACCTTGTCCATTCATGAAATGGGGAATGGACATCGTCAGTTGATAAGTGGGGATTTTGACTACTTATTAGCGACTTTTAGCTTTTGTTTTAGTCTAAAAGTGTTGAATTGTATTCCCAAAACTGATGAAATGTGCTAAATTGTGGAAATATTGGAAGATAGACTCCCGATATGAAATTCAACTCAAAAAGGAGTAATATAAAATCAAGGCAATAAAAGGCAAAGAAGCTCACAAAGTGTGGACTGCAGAATTTTATCTGCGGCCGTAGATGATGAAGGAAAGTCCAGCAGACTTTTGTGCAAAGTGTGGACCGCACATGAATTGTGTGGCCGAAAAAGATGGCCTAGGAACAAAGTTCAAGGAATGCGCAAATTCCCAAGTTTCCAAGCCCCTCAGAAGTGTGGAACACACATGAATTATGCGAATGCAGGGTGCATACATAAAAATGCGGATCGTAGAAGACCAAGTTGCAACCTTAGTTACAAATCTGCGGACTGCAAAAAGAATGCCTCACAGCCGCAGATAAGAATTATGTGGCCGCAGACCTCCAGTTCTTGACAAATTGAAGAAATCTCCGGACCGCTCATGGAATTGTGCAGTGGCAGAACCTCCTGAAGGGAATTTTTGTTTGAAATTTCCAGCCCTGTATAAATAGACGAGTTTCTCTTGCTGCTTTTAGTAGCTTTTCGTATTTTGGGAAATTTTCACATATATTTTATCATTTTGATTTCATAATATGAGTTTAATTAGCATTTCTTCTTCTATTTGTTCAATTTCAAGCATGAATAACTAGATTTTTACTAGGGTTGTGACCTAACCATAGTGTGTTAAACCTTATGGGTGTTTAATTTAATGCTTATTTATGGTTGAGTGTTTATTATTTAGCCTTGTTCATGCTTTAATTTATGGAATTAAGGTTGAAAATATTAATTCATGCCTGTTTGGCTTAGTATCTACTTGAGATAGAGAGACTTTGTCAAGAAAAAATTGGCTAACAAGTAATTGGGTCAACCGACAGATTGATAATCTCAATTAAAGGGTTCAACCCAGAGATAGTAATAACCCAAATTGAGCTTTTATCAACTGTCTTGTGCAATACCCATTTGGACTTGAGAAAGTCAAATTGGGAAAAATCACTCTCTGACCGAGAGGTACTGAGTGTGTAATTGAGTGTTGATAGTTATAATACACTCCAATCAATAAAACAAGAATTAAGGTTTATATCCTATTAGGCAAATACCTAGGTGATGGTCATAGCCCTGGAATTTTTACAAAACTTGAAAAACAACAAAAACAATTCTCTTAGTTTTATTTCTTAACTTTGCAATCTTAGTTTTAAATTAGACATAGAAATAACCCAAATTAGTGGAAGTATAAATTAAGATAGTCAAACTCACATACTACAATATACATACTCCTAACTCCCATATATAGCTCCCTGTGAAAATCGATCCCGACTCATGTTGGGTACTATTATTGCAATCGACCGTTTCATAACCTTGATTTGAGGTGTGAAATTGGACGAGATCATCGGTCCCCTTCCATGCGCGCCGGTAAGGCTCAAATTATATTATTTATGACTGACTATTTTTCTAAATGGGTTGAGGCTCAGGCATTTGAGAAATTCAAAGAAAAAGAAGTTATTGATTTTATTTGGGACCACATAAGATGTCGGTTCGGGATGCCTGCCAAGATCGTATATGACAACGGGAAACAGTTCATCGGCAGCAAGCGATAAGTGGGGATTTTGACTACTTATTTGTGCTTTTTTTACTTTCGTTTTAGTTCAAAAAATGTTCAAAGGTATTCCCGAGAATGGATAAAATATGCTTACTTGCAGGAGTATTGGAAACTGAGCCAAAGTGATGAAATTCAACTGAAGAAGGAGTATTTTTGGACAAGGATAAAAGAGTGCGGCCACACTCAGAAATGTGTGGTCCGCAGAAGCTAAAGAAGTGCGGCCGCAGAAGTCCCTCCTATCAAAACCTGCATCAAAGTGCGGACCGCACACAGAATTGTTCGGTCACAGAACCTCCGAAAGGGCAATTTTGTCCGAAAATTTCAGCTGTGTATAAATAGTCTTTTTTTGACAAAATTAGGTTAAGTTTGAACATCTGAAAGTTGGGAGCCATTTTTATTTACCGCCTTAGGAAATTTTATGATATTTTGTCTGTTTTACATTGGATTTTCAACCCTTTATCATTTAATATGAGTTTAATCATCTTTTCTTCTTTAATTTCTTCATTTTCATCTATGAGTAGCTAAATTTCTAGCTAGGGTTGTGACCTAACCCTAGTGTGAGTGCCTAACGGGTGTTTGATTTAGAGCTTATTTAAGGTTGGGTGTGTAATATTTAGCCTAGTTCTTGCTCTAATTGTAGAATTAATGGTTGCAAACATTCATTAATGCCTAATTGACTTAGTTTCTACTTGAGAAAGAGAGACTAAGTCTAGGAAAACTTGACTAACAAGAATTGAGATGAACTCAAGAAATTGATAGTCTTAATTAAAGGGTTGAATCTATCAACTATTTTGTGAATTACCCATTTGGACTTGAGAAAGAAAAGTTGGGCAAAATCACTCTATTACCGAGAGGTATAGAGTGGGTAATTGCGTGTTGATTGCTATATTACACCCTGACCAACGAAACCCGTTCTAAAGCCCATAACCCTTTAGGCAAACAACTAGGTGGAAGTCACAACCCTAGATATTTTACAAACTTGAAAAACAACACAAAAAAATATCGTTCTCTATCTTTACATATGCAAACAATAGCTTAATTTTAGAAGTAGAGAAAACAACAAAGTATGTGGAAGTGCATTTTATACACGTTATACGCTTAGTCCGAGTATATACCTAATCCCATCTACGCTCCCTGAGGAATCGATACCGACTCCAAGTTGGGTAATTATAATTGCATCGACCGCTTCATAACCTCAAAATGTGGTGTGAACTTGGGTGACATCAATTTTTGGCGCCATTGCTGGGGAGCTAAAAACAGATATAGCTATATATTTGGTTTTGTGTGTGACTTGTCTTCTTTTTCTTCCGGGTTACTAACTTTTCTTGTGAAACAATTGTAGGTACAAAAATGGCTCTCAACAATGATCCTCTCGGAAACTTGCCTTTGGGGGAGGATCCGGATGATGAACAAGTTGATGAGGCTCTTGAACCTCAAGCAAATAGACGAGGTCGAACACCTTATGAAAATACTATCGTCTTTTCACCACCTCCACCAAGAGTGGCTCCACACCGGTTGTTGCCAAATGAAGTATATGCAAGTGCCATAGTCCCGCCCCGTATTAGGGCGGGAAACTTCCAAATCACCAATGTTATGCTCATATTGCTAGAGCAACAGGGATTCTTCAGCGGGGCTCCGAGTCAAAATGTATACAAACACTTGAAGGGGTTTGTGGACACTTGCTGGGGAAGAAATGTAACAACCCGACTGGTCGTTTCGAGAGTCATAGCCCCGTTTCCCCCTTTTCTGCTTCTTTTGTGCTTCTTTTGGGTTTTGAGAGGAAGCTGAAGTGCTGTTGTTGCTGGTGTAATCTCACCTACGGAGTGGGAACTGCAGGTGCGAGCCTGCAGAAGCGAATAAGGAACCGCAAAAGTGATTGAGGACAAGTTGTGCAGAAGCTGCAGGTGCGAAGATTTTCCCGCACCTGCAAGGGTCGCAGAAGAGGGAAGTTGGGTGTAGGTGCGAGTGTTAGCCGCAGGTGCGATGGTTTCCTACAGATGCTGTCATGTAGCCACAGGAGCGGAGCCTAGGATATAAAGTGGAATTCGCACCTGCGACGGAATTTCTGTAGGTGCGGCGTCGCATATGCTACAGGAGGCCCAATAGTGCGGAAAGTCTGGGTAGAAGGTTTAAAAGCAAGGGTTCGCGATTTTAGTCTTATTTCACCATTTGAGACTCAGGCTTAAGTGATTTTGCAGGAGGTTTTCGAGGCGATTATTGAGGTACGATTCTTGAACTCGTTTTGGATCATAAATCTTGTTTCCCCACTGATTTCCCTACATAATTAACAAGATTTGGAAGTGAAATTTGGGGGTTTAGGGCTTGGGAATTGGAGAGTGGATTTTGGGGATTTGGGTGACCAAATGATGTCGGATTTTGATGAATTTAGTATGGGTAGACTCCTGAGTGAATGAGCTTTTGGGTTTTGTGACTTTTATCGGATTTCGAGACGTGGGCCCGAGGGCCGGGTTTGAGCCAATTTCGGATTTGGTTTATACTTAGTAGTTTTCTTGTGGAGTTGATCCCTTTAGCCTATATTGATTATCTCGTACTGTTTATGGCTATATTCAGGGAATTTGGAGACTGATTCGAGAAACAAGGGCATTTCGGAGTAGGATTTTTGCACATTTGAGGTAAGTAACAGCCTTATATCTAGTCTTGAGGGTATAAAACCCCAGAATTTGATATGATGTGACTATTTGGAGGTGATGCACATGCTAGGTGATGGGCGTGTGAGCGTGCACCGTGAGGGATTGTGACTTTGTCCGTCCTGTGAGACTGTAGAATCGAATAGCTTATTGTTGCTTACATGTTTTCCTTGTGTTCTAGCAATTTGACTGCCATTCATGTTAGGAATCATGCTTAGGCGATGTATTGGTATTGAAGAGACCTGCAGGGGTCGTGATACCTGTCGAACCTTCATGCTCATTGTTATTGTACTCAGTCGTAGCATTTCTTGTATATTGTAACTCAGTCTCTGATATTCCATGTTGATACATTATAACATTTTGATTTGGGTTGATTCCCTTTTATTATTGAGGGGTATGAGACTAGAGAGGTTTATGACTGAGTTAGGCCGAGGGCCTGTTTATGAGGTATAGATACCGTAGAACGTGAGTTGTCTGTGCGAATCATGATGTTATACTTTAGCACGTGAGTTGTCCGTGCGAATTCTGATACAATATGGTAGCATGTGAGCTGTCCATGCGGATCTTGATATGATACTATAGCACGTGAGTTGTTCGTGCAGCACGTGATTTGTCCCTGCGGATTATAGCCCTTGGTCTGTAGGAGCCCCTTCGGAGTCTGTACACCCCAAATGAGAGCAAGTACCTATTGAGTGTGTGTATTAAGGGTCGAGAGCCCAGTGTTGAGCTATTGAGAGCTTGAGTGACTGTACCCTAAGAGGTTGCATCTGTCTTCTTTGTTGCTGCATTTAGCTTATTGATGCTACTATTTTGAATTTCCGGAAATTATCAGAATTGGTTTACCTGAACTTAGTAATTTTCAACTGATCAAACTCATATTGTCATAAATTGACTCATGTCTACTTTCATTGTTGAAAATTACTAGAATGAACTGTATAGTATAGTTCATCACTACTTCTCAGTTCCTTATTTATTTCTGTTACTTGCTGAGTTGGTTGTACTCATGCCAGGATTTGAGGCAACACTAATGGTGGAGATGGATGAAGAAAGATTTAGTTGGGTTTGTATCTCGGTGTTTCAACTTTCAGGCAGGTAAAGTATGAGCATCAGAGACCGGGTGGCTTGCTCCAAAGGTTGGAGATCCCGGAGTGGAAGTGGGAGCGGATCACCATAGATTTCATAGTTGGGCTCCCACAGACTTCGAGGAAGTTCGATGCTATTTGGATACTGTGGATCGACTGACTAAGTATGTGCACTTCATTCCAGTTGGTACTACTTATTCTTCAGAGCGGTTTACTGAGATTTACATCCGAGAGATTGTTCGCCTTTATGGTGTCCCAGTTTCCATCATTTCAGACAGAGGCACGCAGTTTACATCGCAGTTTTGGAGAGCCGTGCAGTAGGAGTTAGGTACTTAGGTTGAGTTAAGCACAACATTTCACCCTCAGACGGATGGACAATCCGAGCGCACTATCCATATATTGGAGGACATCTTGTGTCATTGATTTTGGGGGTTCATGGGACTAATTTATGCCACTCGCAGAGTTTGCATACTACAACAGTTATCAATCGAGCATTCAGATGGCTCCGTACGAGGCCTTGTATGGGAGGCGATGTAGATCTCCAGTGAGGTGGTTTGAGCCGGATGAGGCTAGTCTTTTGGGTACAGACTTGGTCCATGATACTTTAGACAAGGTGAAATTGATTCAGGAGCGGCTTCACACAGTGTAGTCTAGGAAAAAGAGTTATGCTGACAGGAAGGTCTGTGATGTGTCTTATATGGTCGGGTAGAAGGTTCTGCTGAAGGTATCACCCATGAAGGGTGTTATGAGGTTTGGGAAGAGGTACACGTTGAGCCCTCGGTTCATTGGGCTTTTTGAGGTACTTCAGAGGATCAGGGAGGTGGCTTACAAGCTTGCCTTCCAACCTAGCTTGTTGAGTCTGCATCCATTATTTCATGTTTCTATGCTCCGGAAGTATGTCGGCGATCCGTCTCATGTTTTGGATTTTATCACGATTCAGTTGGATAGTGATATGATGTATGATGTGGATCTGGTGGACACTTTGGAGTGGCAGGTTCGAAAGTTGAGTTCAAAGTATATAGCTTCAGTGAAGGTGCAGTGGAGAGGTCAACCCGTGGAGGAGGTCACTTGGGAGATGCGGAGCAGATATCCACACCTATTTGAGACTCCAGGTATGTTTCTAGACCCGTTCGAGGACGAACGTTTGATTAAGAGAGGGATGATGTAACGACCCGATCGGTCGTTTCGAGAGTCATAACCCTGTTTCCCTTTTTTTACTTATTTTGTTCTTCACAACTGTTATATGTCTTACCGGTTTGGTTAGTTCGGGTCCGGAGTGATTTCGAGTTGATTTGAGACACTTACTCTCTTATTTGGAAGCTTAAGTTGGAAAAGTCGACCGGATGTAGACTTATGTGTAAACGATCTCGGTTTTGAATTTTGATGGTTCCATTAGCTCCGTTAGGTGATTTGGACTTAGGAGCGCGTCCAGAATATAATTTGGAGGTCCGTAGTAGAATTAGGCTTGAATTGACGAAAGTTGAAAATTTGGCGATTTTGGTCGGCGGTGGAAATTTTGATATCGGGGTCGGAATAGATTTCCGGGAAGTGGAGTAGGTTCATGGTATCATTTAGGACTTGTGTGAAAAATTTTAGGTCAATCGGACGTGGGTTGATAGGTTTCGACGTCGTTTGTGAAATTCGGAAGTTTAGAAGTTCTTTAGGCTATCTGGGTGTAATCGGTGTTTTGATGTTGTTTTGAGTGATTCAAAAGTGCGACTAAGTTCGTATTGGGTTATATGACTTGTTGACATGTTTGGTTGAGGTCCCGGAGGCCTCGGATGGAATTCGGGAGGTTTCCGGGCTTGGTTTGGGATTTGAGAGGCACCTGAAGTGATGTTGTTGCTGGTGTAATCGCACCTGCGGAGTGGTAACTGCAGGTGCGAGCCTGCAGAAGCAAAGAAGGAACTTCAAAAGCGGCTGAGGATGAGCTGGGTAGAAGCTGCAGGTGAGAAGATTTTCCCGCACCTGCGAGGGTCGCAGAAGCAGGTAGTTGGGCGCATGTGCTAGTGTTAGCGGCAGGGGCGATGGGTTCCCGCACCTACGATAGGCGCAGATGCGGTCATGTAGCCACAGGAGCGGAGCCTGTGATTTTAAAGTGTAATCCGCACCTACATTGGAATTTCCATAGGTTTGGCGTCATAGATGCGACAGGAGGCCCGCATGTGCGAAAAGTTTGGGCAAAAGGTTTAAAAGCAAGGGTTCGCGATTTTAGTCTTATTTCACCATTTGAGACTCGGACTTAGGAGATTTTGGAGGAGATTTTTGAGGGTATTATTAAGGTAAGATTTTTGAACTCGTTTTGGATCATAAATCTTGTTTCTCCACTGATTTCCCCACCCAATTACCAAGATTTTGAAGTGAAATTTGGGGGTTTAGGGCTTAAGAATTGGAGAGTGGATTTTAGGGATTTGAGTGACCAAATGATGTCGGATTTTGATGAATTTAGTATGGGTAGATCGTGAGTGAATGAGTTTTTGGGTTTTGTGACTTTTATCGTATTTTGAGACATGATCCTAGGGGCGGGTTTGAGCCGATTTCGAATTTGGGTTATAATTTAGTAATTTTCTTGTAGAATTGATCCCTTTAGCATATATTGATTATCTCGTACTGTTTGTGGCTAGATTCGGGGCATTTGGAGACTGATTCGAAAGGCAAAGGCATTTCGGAGTAGGATTTTTGCGCATTTGAGGTAAGTAACAGTCTTAAATCTAGTCTTGAGGGTATGAAACCCCCGAATTTGATATGATGTGACTATTTGGAGGTGACACACATGCTAGGTGACAGGCATGTGAGCGTACACCGTGAGGGATTGTCACTTGGTCCGTCCTGTGAGACTGTAGAGTCGAATAACCTATGGTTACTTACATGTTTTCCTTGTCTTCTAGCAATTTGACTGCCATTCATGTTAGGAATCATGCTTAGGCTATGTATTAGTGCTGTAGAGACCCGCAGGGGTCGTGATACCTGTTGAACCTTCATGCTCATTGTTATTGTACTCAGTCGTAGCATTTCTTGTATATTGTAACTTAGTCTCTGATATTCCCTGTTGATACATTATAGCATTTTGATTTGGGTTGATTCCCTTTCAATACTGAGGGTTGTGAGACTAGAGAGCTTCATGACTGAGTGAGGCCGAGGGCCTGTTTGTGAGGTATAGATATCGTAGCACGTGAGTTGTCCATGCGAATCATGATGTTATACTTTAGCACGTGAGTTGTCCATGTGGATTCTGATACAATATGGTAGCATGTGAGATGTCCGTGTGGATCTTGATATGATACTATAGCACGTGAGTTGTCGGTGCAGTATGTGAGTTATCCATGCGAATTATAGCGCTTGGTCTGTAGGAGCCCCTCCAGGGTCTATACACCCCTAGTGAGCGTAGGTACCTATTGAGTGTGTGTATTAAGGGCCAAGAGCCGAGTGTTGAGCTATTGAGAGCTTGAGTGACTGTACCCTGAGAGGTTGCATCTGTCTTCTTTGTTGCTGCATTTAGCTAATTCATGCTAATGTTTTGAATTTCTGAAAATTTTCATCATTGGTTTTACCTGAACTTAGTAAATTTGCAACTGATCTGACTCATATTGTCATAAATTGACTAATGTCTACTTTCATTGTTGAAAATTACTGGAATGAAACGTATTGTATAGTTCGTCACTACTTCTCAGTTTATTATTTATTTCTGTTAATTGCTGAGTTGGTTGTACTCATGCTACACCGTGCACTTCATGTGCAACTCCATGTTTTTTGATCACGCAGGTCGTTGAGTTCATGCACGATCGAGTACCGGAGACTACAAGGTAGCTGTCGACATCCGCAGGACCTTGTCTCTCCTTCAATGATTTCATTCTTTTTGTATTGATACTTAGACACTGTTTTTATTAGACTGGCTATCTAGACGCTCATGACTCGGTGACACCCCGATGTTTGGGGCTATTTTGAGTCAACTTCGGTTTTTATGAAAATTTCTGGTATGAAAACGCTTTGAATTATCTTTTTTTTTTATGAAATATTGAAGTATTTTGAAAAGTCAGCTTGCCTATTATAATTGATAGGTGCCATCATGACAGTTTAGAGTTTTGGGTCGTGACAAGTTGGTATCAAAGCCTAAGTTCTCACGAGTCAGGAGTAGGGTTAGTAGAGTCTTGCGGATCGGTACAGAGACGTTTGTACTTATCTTCGAGAGGCTGCAGAACTCTTAGGAAAACTTCACATTTTTGAATTCTTGTCATGCGAATCTATTGATTATGGTAACTGAACATTTGTTGTTTCATTCTCTCACAGATGGTGAGGACTCGTACTATTGGGCAGGATGGGCAGCCACCAGTACCACCAGCCAGGGCCGCGAGAGGCCGCGGTCGTGGTAAAGGCCGTGGTCGAGGCAGAGGTACAGCCTACACAACAGTTGGGGCAGTACCTGCAGATCCACCAGTTGTCCCAGATCAGGACCAAGTCCCAGTTGTGAATGCACTAGCGGGACCAGCTCAAGCACCACCTGTGCCCATCGTGATTCCTGACCTTGGGGATGCCTTAGCTCAGATTCAAACCGTGTGCATAGGACTTGCTCAGACGGTCTCTGTTTCAACGGTAGCAGCTACTTCTCAGGCCGGGGAGGCACTCAGACTCCCGCCGCCCGCACACCAGAGCAGGTGATACAGGGACTGTAGAAACCGGGGGCACCACTTGCCCAGCCGGTATAGGAGACTCCAGCCTCCATCTTTTGGTGGTGTAGAGGAGAGGATGCACGGGGCCTCTTGGATAGGTGTCAGAGGATACTCCATACAACAAGTATTCTGGAGGCCAGTGGGGTCTCGTTCACTACCTTTCATATCTCTGAGGCTGCATTCAGTTGGTGGGAGGCTTACGAGAGGCGTAGGCCGGTCAGTGCAACACCCCTTACCTGGCAACAGTTCTCCATTCTCTTTCTGGAGAATTTTGTGCTCAGTCCCGCAGATAGGAGCTGTGTAGGCAGTTCGAGCAGCTTCATTAGGGTGATATGTCTGTGACGCAGTATGAGATGCGATTCTTGGAGTTGGCCTGACATTCTATTTGGTTGGTTCCCACAGACAAGGAGAGGATCAGGAGGTTCATAGATGGCCTCACCTTTCAGCTGCGATTGCTTATGACTAGAGAGAGAGTGTCTAGTGCTACTTTTGATGAGGTTATTAAACTTGTGTGTCAGATTGAGATGGTTCGCAGTTAAGAGCGGGTTGAGAGGAAGGCCAAGAGGCCTATGGACAGGGTGGATTTGGCGGTGTTCCTTCTGGGGGGTCACTTCCAGCACGGTAGGGGTCGTCAATTAAAACATTCTTAGACGGCTCGACCAGTTCACCGTGGTGCATCATCTGGCCATGGGTCACACAGTAGGGTCTCGTTCACTACCAGCACAGAGTTCTCACCATGCCTCGTTAGATCAGGCTTCCACGGGTAGTTCCTTTAGCCATCAGGAGCAGCAGTTCCGTCAGAGGAGGGGTTGTTTCGAGTGCGGATATTTTGGTCACATTAAGAGAGATTGCCCTAGGTTGTTGAGTGGGACTACACAACAGAGTACTCGGCTGACAGCACCAGCACCAGTAGCTCCACCACCCATCCATCCAGCTCGAGGTGGTGCTCAGTCAGCTAGGGGTCGCCCGAGAGGGGGAGGCCGATCAGGAGGTGGCCAGGCCCATTTCTATGCTCTCCCTGCATGACCAAATGCCATTTCTTCAGATGCTGCGATTACAGGTATTGTCTCAGTTTGCCACAAAGATGCCTCTGTATTGTTTGACCATGGTTCCACTCATATGTGTCTTCGTATTTTGCTCATTTTCTGGATATGCTCCATGAGTCTCTAGTTTCATCTGTTCATGTATCTACTCTAGTGGGCAATACTATTATTGTGGACCGTGTATATCGGTCATGTGTGGTGACTATTGGTAGTCTGGAGACGACGAAAGATCTTTTGTTGCTTAGTATGGTCGACTTTGATGTGATATTGGGTATGGATTGGTTGTCTCCATGACATGTTGTTCTAGATTTTCACGCTAAAATTATGACGTTGGCAATGCCAGGGTTGCCGAGGGTTGATTGGAGCAACTCTATAGACTATGTTCCCAATAGAGTGATTTCATACTTAAAGGCTCAACGGATGGTTGAGAAGGGTTGTCTATCCTATTTGGATTTCGTGAAGGATGTTAGTGCAGAGCCCTCCGCTATTGATTATGTTCCTATGGTGTGCAATTTTCCGGATGTGTTTCCAGCAAACCTGTCGGGCATGCCGCCTGACAGGGATATTGACATCGGTATTGATTTGGTGTCGGCACTCATCTTTCTATTACAGCGTATCACATGGAACCGGCAGAGTTGAAGGAACAACTTCATGAACTCCTTGATAAAGGGTTTATTCTGCCTAGTGTGTCCCCTTGGGGTGCACCAGTTCTAATTACCAAGATTTTAAAGTGAAATTTGGGGGTTTAGAGCTTGGGAATTAGAGAGTGAATTTTGGGGATTTGGATGACCAAATGATGTCGGATTTTGATGAATTTAGTACGGGTAGACTCGTAAGTGAATGAGCTTTCGGGTTTTGTGACATTTATCGGATTTCGAGACATGGGTCCGGGGGCTGGGTTTGAGCCGATTTCGGATTTGGGTTATAATTTAGTAATTTTCTTGGGGAATTGACCCCTTTAGCGTATATTGATTATTTCGTGCTGTTTGTGGCTAGATTTGGTGCATTTGGAGAATGATTCAAGAGGCAAGGGCATTTTGGTGATTTCTGCGCATTTGAGGTAAGTAACAGTCTTAAATCTAGTCTTGAGAGTATGAAACCTCGGAATTTAATATGATGTGAATAATTGGAGGTGACTCACATGCTAGGTGATGGGCATGTGAGCGTGCACCGTGAAGGATTGTGACTTGGTCCGTCCCGTGAGATTATAGAGTCGAATAGCCTATTGTTGCTTACATGTTTTCCTTATCTTCTAACAATTTGACTGCCATTCATGTTAGGAATCATGCTTAGGCTATGTATTGGTGTTGTAGAGACCCGCAGGGGTCGTGATACCTGTTGAACCTTCCTGCTCATTGTTATTGTACTCAGTCGTAGCATTTCTTGTATATTATACCTCAGTCTCTGATATTCCCTATTGATACATTATAGCATTCTAATTTGGGTTGATCCCCTTTCATTACTGAGGGTTGTGAGGCTAGAGAGGTTCATGACTGGGTGACGCCAAGGGCCTGTTTGTGAGGTATAGATATCGTAGCATGTGAGTTGTCCGTGTGAATCATGATGTTATACTTTAGCACCTGAGTTGTCCGTGCGGATTCTGATACGATATTGTAGCACGTGAGCTATCCGTAAATATTTTGATATGATACTATAGCTCTTGGTTTTTAGGAGCCCCTCCGAAGTCTGTACACCCCAGTGAGCACAGGTACCTATTGAGCGTGTGTATTAAGGGATGAGAGCAGAGTGTTGAGCTATCGAGAGCTTGAGTGACTGTACCTTGAGAGGTTATATCCGTCTTTTTCGTTGCTGCATTTAGCTGATTCATGCTACTGTTTTGAACTTTCAAAAATTTTCATAATTAATTTTACCTGAACTTAGTAAATTTGCAATTGATCTGACTCATATTGTCATAAACTGACTAATGTGTACTTTCATTGTTGAAAATTACTGGAATAAATCGTATTGTATAGCTCACCACTGTGTCTCAGTTCCTTATTTATTTTTGTTACTTGCTGAGTTGGTTGTACTCATGCTACACCATGCACTTCATGTGCAGATACAAGTGTGTTTGATCACGGAGGTCATTGAGTTTGTGTGCGATCGAGTACCCGAGACTACGAGGTAGCTGCCGGCGTTCGCATGACCTTGTCTCTCCTTTTATGCCTTCCCCAATGTTTGGCGTTATCTTTCTGCATTTTTATTTGAGTTCAACTTCGATTTTTATGAAAATTTCTGGTATGAAAAAGCTTTGAATTATCTTTTTTTTTATGAAATATTGAAGTATTTTGAAAAGTCGACTTGCCTAGTACCATTGATAGGCGCCATCACGACAGGTTATAGTTTTGGGTCGTGACAAATAAACAGACCAATGTCTCCGAGGATGCTCTAAGGTTGAGACTATTTCCCTTATCTCTATGGGGGAAAGCCTTGGATTGGTTAGAAAGATTTTCAAACCATTATATCCGTACATGGTATCAATTAGCGGAGAAATTCATTGCCAAGTTCTTTTGTCCCGGGCATATGGCTACTCTTCGAGATGAGATTCTAGCATTCAAGTAAGTAACCAATGAGCCTTTGCACGAGATATGATAGAGGTACCATACTATTATGAAAGAGTGCCCGAATAATGACATGACTGAGGCTATGATTCAACAAACTTTCTATAGGGGATTAATACTACCAATCAATGCGTGGTCAACCAACTTGCTAGTGAAAATTTCATGACAACACCATATGTCGAAGCTTCTGAGATCTTAGATGAAATGGCGGATAATTCATCGGCATGGCAAAGCAGAGCTAATGTTCCTCAAGGTGATCCAAATATGATTCACCAACACAAAGAATTGCATGATCATGGGCAAGCAGTTGCCGAGTTGACCACCACAATGAATCTATATCCAAAGCTAAACTTCAACAAGTTCAAGGTCCTAAGAAAGTGAATGCAATGGAAGGTGTTAATACGATGGTGAACAAGAGAAGGCAAAAGGGTCAACAAGTGCAAAACCGTGTGGAACAATATGTGCAAGATGATAGTGGGTTTGACTAATATGAATCATACAATGAACAAGAAGAGGAAGTGCAATATGTGAACAAATTTCAAGGGAAAAGAAACAACTCTCAAGGCCCGAATCAACAACAATGGCGATCTCAAGGTAATCAAGGAAATTGGAACTCAAACCACCAAGGCAATTGGAGTGGTGGTAACAACAATCAAGGTAATTGGAACAATCAAGGCAATTGGAGTGGCAATAATCAAGGATATTGGGGAGGTAACAACCAAGGGGGTTGGTATAATAATCAATGGAATCGGGGGTCCGGCTTTCAAAGGCCCCTGATGTATCAACAACCAAGCAACACGCCTCATTATCCATCTCACGGGCCTAGCTCTTCCAATAATGAGATAGGGAAAACTGAGAACATGTTCAAACAAATGATGGAGAAGAATGCCAACTCCGATGCTCAACTAGCCTCTCACAACAATTCAATCCGCAATTTGGAAGTTCAATTGGGGTAAATCTCCCAAGCTTTAAACACTCATCCTAAAGGGGCACTACCAAGTGACACAGTGGTGAACCTGAAGAGTGGGAACAACACGGGACATGCCATGGCCGTAACCACAAGGAGTGTAAAAGGTGGGGATGAAACCACCTCAATTCAAAGAAGAATTGTGGATGATTATCAAGTGATTCAAGAAGATGAGATTCCAAACAATATGGTTCAAGATAACGACGAAGTGAGAATTGATATTGATGAAAATGTGGAGGATACTCAAGAAGAAGTGAACCCGTCTAGGGAACACATTATTGACATACCGAAATCAGTAGTGCCAAAGGCTAAAACACCTATGCCAAGGCCTCCTCCTCCATACCCTCAAGGACTTGACAAGAAAAATAGCGAAAACCAATTCAAGAAGTTTATTGACATGATGGAGATCTTATCTATTAAATTTCCATTGGTTGAGGCTTTGGAGAAAAAACCGGGATATGCAAAGTTCATGAAGGATTTAGTGACAAAGAGAAGGTCAATGAATTGTGAGACTATAAAGATGACACATCAAGTGAGTGCAATGATGCACTCAATGGCTCCTAAACTAGAAGATCCTGGGCTTTCACAATCTATTGCACTATTGGAAGCATCGACTTTTACAAATCTCTTTGTGATTTAGGGGCGAGTATCAACTTGATGCCCTACGCGGTGTTCAAAACTTTGGGAATTGCGCAACCAAGGCCCACATCTATGAGGTTACAAATGGCAGATCGTACTAGGAAGAGACCATTGGGTATTATTGATGATGTATTGGTTCGTGTTGATAAGTTCATCCTCCCGGCTGACTCTGTGATTCTTGATTATGAAGTGGACTATGAGGTTCCTATTATTTTGGGTAGACCTTTCCTTGCTACGGGGAAGGCTCTTGTTGATGTGGAAGCCGGTGAGCTCACCTTCCGGGGGTGATGAAAAGGTGGTTTTCCATGTGTGCAAATATATGAGGCAACCGAATAGTAATGAAGTTTGTTCATTTGTCGACTTAATGACCGAGGTGATTGTTGATGATGATAGTGCCATGATGAATGTTGGTGATACTTTGGAGGCCGTATTTCTTAATCATGATGATGATGATGATGATGATGATGAGAAGGATGGTTATGTGGAATGTGTGAATGCACTGCAAGGAATGGGGTCGTATACTTATGAACCCCGCATATTGTCCTTAGATCTTGAAAACCGGAAGACTCCTCTAACAAAGCCCTTAATAGAGGAGCCTCCCACTTTGTAGTTAAAGTCATTGCCTCCACATCCCAGGTATGAATTCCTTGGCCTGTGTTCTACTTTACCGGTTATTCTTTCCTCTTATATTTTGACTAACGTGCAGGTAGACTCTACTTTGGCGATGCTATAAAAGAGGAAGAAAGCTATCGAATGGAAAAGGGAAAAGAAACAACTCTCAAGGACCGAATCAACAATAATGGTGATCTCAAGGTAATCAAGGAAATTGGAACTCAAAACACCAAGGAAATTGGAGTGGTGGTAACAACAATCAAGGTAATTGGAACAATAAAAACAATAAAGGAAATTGGAGTGGCAACAATTAAGGATATTGGGGAGGTAACAACCAAGGGGGTTGGAATAATAATCAAGGGAATCGGGGTTCGAGCTTTCAAAGGCCCCCAATGTATCAACAACCAAGCAACCCGCCTCCTTATCCGTCTCATGGGCTTAGCTCTTCCAATAATGAGATAGGGAAAACTGAGAACATGTCAAACAAATGATGGAGAAGAATGCCAACTCCGATGCTCAACTAGCCTCTCACAACAATTCAATCCGCAATTTGGAAGTTCAATTGGGGCAAATATCCCAAGCTTTAAACACTCGTCCTAAGGCGGCACTACCAAGTGACACAGTGGTTACCTGAAGGGTGGGAACAACACGGGACATGCCATGGCCGTAAACACAAGGAATGGAAAAGGTGGGGATGCAACCACCTCAACTCAAAGAAGAATTGTGGATGATGATCAAGTGATTCAAGAAGATGAGATTGCAAACAATATGGTTCAAGCTAATGAAGAAGTGAGAATTGATATTGATGAAAATGTGGAGGAGACTCAAGAAGAAGTGAACCCGTCTAGGGAACACATTATTGATATACCGAAACCGGTAGTGCCAAAGGCTAAGGCACCTATGCCAAGGCCTCCTCCTCCATACCCTCAGGGACTTGCCAAGAAAAATAGCGAAAACTAAATCAAGAAGTTTATTGACATGATGAAGAGCTTATCTATTAAATTGCCATTGATTGAGGCTTTGGAGAAAATACCCGGATATGCAAAGTTTATGAAGGATTTGGTGACAAAGAGAAGGTCAATGAATTGTGAGACTATAAAGATGACTCATCAAGTGAGTGAAATTATGCACTCAATGGCTCCGAAACTAGAAGATCCTGGGACTTTCACAATCTATTGCACTATTGGAAGTGTCGACTTTGCTAAAGCTCTTTGTGATTTAGGGGAGAGTATCAGCTTGATGTCCTAATCGGTGTTCAAAACTTTGGGAAACCAAGACCCACATCTATGAGGTTACAAATGGCGGATCTTACTATGAAGAGACCATTGGGTATTATTGATTGTGTTGGTTCGTGTTGATAAGTTGATCCTCCCGGTGGACTTTGTGATTCTTGATTGTGAAGTGGACCCTGAGGTGCATATTATTTTGGGTAGACCTTTCCTTGATACGAGGAAGGATCTTATTGATGTGGAAGCCGGTGAGCTCACCTTCCGGGTGGGTGATGAAATGGTGGTTTTCCATATGTGCAAATCTATGAGGCAACCGAATAGCAATGAAGTTTGTTCGTTTATGGATTTAATGACCGAGGTGATTGTTGATGATGCTAGTGCCATGATGAATGTTGATGATACTTTGGAGGCCTTATTGCTTAATCATGATGATGATGAGAAGGATGGTTATGTGGAATGTGTGAATGCATTGCAAGGAATGGGGTTGTATACTTATGAACCCCGCAAATTGTCCTTAGATCTTGAAAATTCGAAGACTCCTCAAACAAAGCCCTCAATCGAGGAGCCTCCCACTTTGGAGTTAAACCCATTACCTCTACATCTCAGGTATTAATTCCTTGGCCCGCGTTCTAGTTTACCGATTGTTCTTTCCTCTTGTTTGAATAATGTGCAGGTAGACTCTACTTTGGCCGTGCTAAAAAAGAGGAAGAAAGCTATCGGAAGGACAAGGGAAAACAAACAACTGTCAAGGCCCGAATCAACAACAATGGCGATCTCAAGGTAATCAAGGAAATTGGAACTAAAACCACCAAGGCAATTTGAGTGGTGGTAAAAAGAATCAAGGTAATTGGAACAATCAAGGCAATTGGAGTGGCAACAATTAAGGATATTGGGGAGGTAAAAACCAAGGGGGATGGAATANGGGGGGGGGGGGGGGGGGTAGAGCTTTCAAAGGCCCCCGATGTATCAACAACCAAGCAACCCGCCTCCTTATCAGTCTCATGGGCCTAGCTCTTCCAATAATGAGATAGGGCAAACTAAGAACATGTTAAAGCAAATAATGGAGAAGAATGAAAACTCCGATGCTCAACTAGCCTCTCACAATAGTTCAATCCGCAATTTGGAAGTTCAATTGGGGCGAATCTCCCAAGCTTTAAACACTCGTCCTAAGGGGGCACTACCAAGTGACACGATGGTGAACCCGAAGGGTGGGAACAACACGGGACATGCCATGGCTGTAACCACAAGGAGTGGAAAATATGGGGATGCAACCACCTCAAGTCAAAGAAGAATTGTGGATGATGATCAAGTGATTCAAGAAGATGATATTCCAAACAATATGGTTTAAGCTAATGGAGAAGTGAGAATCGATATTGATGAAAATGTGGAGGAGACTCAAGAAGAAGTGAACCGATCTAGGGAACACATTATTGACATACCGGAACAGGTAGTGCCAAGGCCTCCTCCTCCATACCCTCAAGGACTTGACAAGAAAAATAGCAAAAACCAATTCAAGAAGTTTATTGACATGATGAAGAGCTTATCTATTAAATTGCCATTGGTTGAGATTTTGGAGCAAAAGCCCGGATATGCAAAGTTCATGAAGGATTTGATGACAAAGAGAAGGTCAATGAATTGTGAGACTATAAAGATGACACATCAAGTGAGTGAAATTGTGCACTCAATGGCTCCGAAACTAGAAGATCCCAGGGCTTTCACAATCCATTGCACTATTGGAAGTGCTGACTTTGCTAAAGCTCTTTGTGATTTAGGGGCGAGTATCAACTTGATTCCCTACTCGGTGTTCAAAACTTTGGGAATTGGGAAACCAAGACCCACATCTATGAGGTTACAAATGGAGGATCATACTATGAAGAGACCATTAGGTATTATTGATTGTGTGTTGGTTCGTGTTGATAAGTTGATCCTCCCGGTGGACTTTGTGATTATTGATTGTGAAGTGGACCCTGAGGTGCCTATTATTTTGGGTAGACCTTTTCTTGCTACGGCGAAGGCTCTTGTTGATGTGGAAGCCGGTGATCTTACCTTCCGGGTGGGTGATGAAAATGTGGTTTTCCATTTGTGCAAATCTATGAGGCAACCGATTAGCAACGTAGTTTTTTTGTTTGTGGATTTAATGACCGAGGTGATTGTTGATGATGCTAGTTCCATGATGAATGTTGATGATACTTTGGAGGCCTTATTGCTTAATCATGATGACGATGTGAAGGATGGTTATGTGGAATGTGTGAATGCATTGCAAGGAATGGTGTTGTATACTTATGAACCCCGCAAATTGCCTTAGATCTTGAAAACCGGAAGTCTCCTCCAACAAAGCACTCAATCGATGAGCCTCACATTTTGGAGTTAAAGCCATTGCCTCCCCATCTCAGGTATTAATTCTTTGGCCCGTGTTCTACTTTACCGATTTTTCTTTCCTCTTGTTTGACCAATGTGCAGGTAGAATCTACTTTGGAGAGTGTGTATGGACTATCGCAAGCTCAACAAAGTCACACAGAAATATCATTTCCCACTTCCATTCCTTGATCAAATGCTTGATAGGTTGGCCGGTCGTGCTTTCTATTGTTTCCTTGATGGATATTCCGACTACAATCAAATTCTTATTGCTCCAGAGGACCAAGAGAAGACTACCTTCACTTGTCCTTTTGGTACTTGCGCATTCTCGCCGATGCCATTTGGGTTATGCAATGCACATACGACTTTTCAATGGTGTATGATGGCTATCTTCACCGACATGGTGGAGGATTTTCTTGAGGTCTTCATGAATGACTTTTCCGTGGTTGGGAATTCTTTTGATGATTGCTTGAACAATTTGGATAAGGTCTTGGCAAGATGTGAGGAGACAAACTTGGTATTGAGGTCGACAAGGCCAAAATAGAGGTGATTTCCAAACTCCCACCCCTACATCCATAAAGGAAGTGAGTAGCTTCTTGGGCCATACGGGGTTCTATCGCCGTTTCATCAAGGATTTTTCCAAAGTGGTGAACCCCTTGTGTAATCTTTTGAATAAGGATTCCAAGTTCCATTTCAATGAGGAATGCATGAAGGCATTCGAATTTCTCAAGTTCAAATTGGCTACTACTTCTATTATCACCGCACCAGATTGTGTGATGCAAGTGATATGGCGGTCGGAGCAGTTTTGGGGCAACGTATCAACAAAATATTTCGTCCGGTCTTCTATGCTAGTAAGACTATGAACGATGCCCAAGTCAATTACACTGTGGCCGAAAAAGAGTTACTTGCTATTGTATTTGCTATGGAGAAGTTTCACCCATACTTGATGGGTACAAAGTGATTTTCCACACCGATCATGCAACGCTTCAGTACGTAATGAGCAAAAAGGATTCAAAGGCGAGGTTAATGCGGTGGGTGCTTCTATTGCAAGAGTTTGATCTAGAAATTCAAGACCGCTAAGGGAGTGAAAACCAAGTGGCGGACCACTTGTCTCGCTTGGAGAAGGAGGGGAGGCCACATGACGGCCTTGAGATAAATGATTCCTTTCTTGATGAGCAACTTCTAGCCATTTCAATGACCGGGATGCCATGGTTCGCTGACTTAGCAAATTATCATGTGAGTGGTATTGTACCGAATGAGTTCTCTTCAAACCAAAGGAAGAAGCTCAAATGGGATTGTCTTGATTATTATTTCTCTTCCGGATTTGTTCCAATGGTGTGATTCGACGATGTATACCGGAGGAAGAACAAGTGGAAATTCTTGAGGCTTGCCACTCTTCACCGTATGGTGGTCACCATGGTGGAGCTAGAACGGCAACAAAAGTGTTGAGTTGTGGATTCTATTGGCCTACTCTCTACAAGGACGCTAATGATCTAGTCAAGCGTTGTGATGAATGTCAAAGGGCCGGTGGGATTTATAAGAAAAATGAGATGCCCCTCACCACCATCTTGGAGATTGATATTTTTGATGTGTGGGGCATTGATTTCATGGGGTCGTTCATAAGATCTTTTGGGAACACTTACATTTTGGTAGTTGTGGACTATGTTTCAAAGTGGGTGGAAGTCGTGGCTTTACCCAACAATGAAGCTCAAAGTGTGGTGACATTTTTGAAAAAGAACATCTTCACAAGATTCGGTACTCCAAGGGCTAT
The DNA here is from genome assembly GCA_005239525.1 of Nicotiana knightiana. NCBI lineage: Eukaryota > Viridiplantae > Streptophyta > Magnoliopsida > Solanales > Solanaceae > Nicotiana > Nicotiana knightiana. The sequence continues at coordinate 11,697 of ML411652.1, read as the reverse complement.
TATAAGGGATGGGGAATCACACTTTTGCAACAATGCTTTTGATACCTTACTCACCAAGTATGGTTTCACTCACAAAGTCTCTACCCCCTATCACCCTCAAGCAAACGGGCAAGTGGAAGTCTCCAACCGGGAGATCAAGAGTATTTTGTCAAAGACAGTGAATACCAACCGGACGGATTGGTCAAAGAAAATTGATGATGCTCTTTGGGCTTATAGGACGACTTACAATACACCGATTGGTATATCTCCATACATGTTAGTGTTCGGGAAAGCTTGTCACCTTCTGGTGGAACTTGAGCACAAAGCTATGTGGGCATTGAAGAAGCTTAATCTTGAATGTGATGTCGCTGCCAGCTTAATGGGGGCACAATTGAATGAGCTTGATGAATTCGGGTATCATGCATATAGAAGTTCTTCCTTATATAAGGAGAAGATGAAGTACCTCACTGACAAGTACATCTGGAATAAGGAGTTAAAAGAAGGTGATCTTGTGTTATTGTTCAACTCTCAGTTACAAATGTTTTCGGGTAAATTGAAGTCTAAGTGGAGTGGTCCGTTTGAGGTTGTGAATGTGACACCCTTTGGTGCATTGGACTTGAAAAATAAAAATTATGAAGTGTTTAGAGTCAATGGTCATCGGGTGAAGCATTATCTTGGAAAAGTTGATGATGGCCACGTCGTGGCGTTAATTCATTTCAAGTGATTGATAATAATATGCGTCGTGCCGCGACGTTAAATCAGGCGCTTCTTGGGAGGCAACCTATGTTTCTTTTTATTTTTATTTTTCTTCTCTTTCAGATAGGTTTTGTTTTGAGCTAACTAGTTTTGGAGTGGATTGCAGGAATGAGTGTGCCTTGTAGGAACTGTGCTCGAAAAAATGGCTAAGTGTTGAAAAAGTGCGGACCGCACATTTAATGTGCGGACCACACAATATTGAATGCAACAGCAGAGAGGAGTCTGCGGCCGCACAACTGGAGACCCAAAAATTCAACTCTCTGAAGTTTGGAATAGCAAAAAAATGGCCATTCTGCGGCCGCACTTGTAATTGAGTGGTCCGCACAAATATTTGCATCCGCACTCACTTTTGTGCGGACCGCAGATCTTCAATAGGGCCCAGGTAAATAGTGCGGACCGCACACAAAATGTGCGGCAACACTCAGCTTCATTTTTTACCTAATTTGGTCAACCTATAAATAGTCCCTCATAGCACTGTTTAAAACATTACGCGCTCTGAACTCTTGAAACCAAAGCAAGCACACTGCACAAAAGTTGTTTCACACTCCACACTCATTGCATCAGCCTAGATTCTACCCTGCATCCTTCATCACTGGTATGTTCAAATCATGTTTAGATTTTTCAAGTTTTCTTAATTTTTGTTTTTAACGAGTATAGTTATTTTTAGGCCTAAAATGTCAAAATTTCATCATGTGTGCTTAAAATTGCGTGGGTAATGTCATATGCACTCATTGGGGGATGGGTAAATCATGTATCATGTTTAATTTGCCAATACTATATCTAAATTGTGCCAAAATTTGAAAAACCTAAGTCAGTGTCGTATGATATTGAATTGTATGGCCGCACATGAAATTGTGCAGTCCGCAGGTCCTAAGTTAGGGCAACAAAGTAAGCATGCAATGTGCGGACCGCACTCAAAATTATGTGGTCCGTAGAAAATGAACTCCGGCCTTATAAAAATATGTTTGACCGCAGTTTCATACTTCAGAGAACCAGTAGTATGAGCCTGGTCTTGTGCGACCGCACTCAAAATTGTGCGAACCGCACTTCAATTATGCGGCCGCACTTTAAAATTGTACGACCCGCACAAGGCAATCTGCGGCTGCACTCAAAGGTGAGAGCTCCTATCCGTACCCCATCACTCTCACAGAGTATCTCACAGATGCAAAGGTGGAGCCGAGGAGTTTTTATACAAAGGTGCGGGCCAAGAAGCCCTTCTCATGGTACTCTTTGCAAGGTCCAGGAAACTCGAAGTTCAAGCATAAGGCAACTACTACCGTTGGCCAGTCTGATGAGCCATCGGTGGTGGGTACAAATTCAGTTGCTGAGCCTTCTACACCTCCCATGCCTTCTACAGCTGCCATGCCTTCCACAGGAGTCGGTCCTTCCACCGTGATAGCTGACATGCCACCACCTTCATCTTCTAGACCATGAGCATCAGTACGAGTGCCTTCCTAATCCACATATCCACTCACTACGCTACGAGTCTCCCAGACATTGGCGAGTCTCAACAACTGGATGCAGACAGCTACTTCAAAGCTGTCTGATATATCCAGTGTTGTTGCAGCACAGTCTTCTACCCCAGAAGCACCACAGATTCCTCCGTCAGTGGAGGAAACATTGAAGAAGATCCTGGAAAATCATAAGACCATCATGGATACATTGGTGGCACATGGGGGAGCTATTGAAGAGTTGGATAAACAGGTGAAGAAGATGAGGAAATATCAAGCCTCGAAGAAATCAATGGACAGACTGAGAAAAGAAGTGACCAACATCGCAACAGCTGGTAATCTTCCATTTGACTTACTAGTGGAGACAGATCCATCAGTACCAGCAGACCCAGCAGCAGCATCAACAGAGGCACCAGCTGGCCAGTCTGACGAGCAAGACCTTGCTGCCCATACGGCTGATGAGGTGCTTCAGATGTTCACCAACCCCGTTACTCCCCGAGAAGAAGATGATGAGATCCAGTTGGAGGAGTCCGAGGGTGGTGAAGCTTCCATGCACACTGAGATCACATAGGGAGTTTTCTTCACTCTCTACCCTTCCTTATTTTTATTTTTGTTAAGCATTAAGGACAATCCTTATTCTTATTCAGGGGGGTGGTCTATTTTGGTTGATTTGATATGACATTGGCCTGTAATAACTATAATACTCTCTTTATATCTTTATTTTCTTTTTCATTATGTATATATTCTTCCCTCTCTTTTGATGTATATATTTTATTCCCCATTCACGGTTTGTATATTCATTTTTCTTGCTTTCAGTAGTTTATTTAATAGCTCTTTATTTTGTTTTCTTAGTAGTCTAGCTTCTTATTTACTTTGATAGCTTCTTTTTGATTTTGTAGCTTCTTTTTACATTTAAGTGATCAATAAACCTTTGGTTTTCTTAATGCCACGGTTCTTTCCAAAGGTGGGTTTTATGTGAATCGGGTGGCTCTACCCAACAATGGATAGCGTGACAACCTTCTTAAAGGATTGAGTCCATTTTTTTTATGTTTAGGCAAAAATAGTAGTATTAATGAATAAAAGGGTCAAACATTCTTCACTTGGTACCAACACACTTAACTACACGCTTATGGTTAAAAATAAGTTCTTGGAAAGAAATGGCTCTAGTTAGTGACCTTGTGACTCTTGTGTTGACTTAGGCAACCATTAGTGATTTCAATCTTGAATATGGTTGTTATGGGCCCTCGAATATATCCTCTTTAACAATCCAGCTAAATGAGAGGTGAGATATTTTGTTACAAGTCCAAGTACCCATGCGAATGGTCTAGAATTTTCCCCGAATGTGTTTCTAGGTGAAACTTTAAGTTTTGCTTGTCTTGAGAAGTGATTGTATGCTCTCCTTAACCCGTTTTGAAATTTTTCATGGCCCACCAATGATGTTATCCCTAATCAACTCATTTGAGCCTAAAGCCTTTTTCATTTGATAACCATGTTACAAGACTTTACTCGTTTTATAGTGACCCTCTCTTGGCACCCGAGATTTATTTAACACTCATGAGAAACAAATGGCGAAAACATAAGTTTGGGGGGAGACGAGGAGTTTGAAAGTGGTATCAAGGCACAAAAATAAAAAATAAATGAAGAAAAGGAAAGGCAAACAAGAATAAAGAAAGAACAAAAGAAAAACCTAAAAAGAAAGTGAATAATTCGAAGGGTTGAAGGGATTCAAAAGAAAGAAAAAGTGAAAAGCATGGAGAAAACAAAGAAGGAGAAAATGAATATCATGACCAAGAAAGAGTGATGTAAAGACTCTCTAATTCCCCTAAGGAAAAAGAAAATGACTCAAAGAGTCGGCAAAGCATGAAAGAGAAAATGGAGTGCTTAAGGAAAGATGAGCCTGTTCTATTCCAACATTTTCTACCTTAGTCAAAAGCCTTAATTACATGCCGAAAAAGACCTACGTGATTTCAAGCCGAGTAAGCTTACATTAGTGGTGATCTACATGAGGGTCAAGTGTATGGTACTTAGAGCCGTACTTGTGACATTCTTTTGAGAGTGATGACCGAACTTTTCACAAGTCATTGAATTGAGTGTTACATTCTAAGTGAGATGAGCTAAGGGAGAGTATAGGAGGAGGAGTTTGGGATCCATAGTGACCTACATGAAAGTACGAACTTCCTTGATGTGTAAAGTCAACTCTTGATGCTCAAGTGTCACATTAGAGCTATTTGTGCTTTAACATTCAAAATATTGCCTTGTTGATAATTTATGAGTGTGTGGGTAAACAATTGATGTGTGGGTAATTGTTGGTCCCAATTGATGTGTGTTTGATTCACCTTAGGCTAGCTGAAATAACTCTTTTTTTATGAGGTGAGAATTACCTTATTTTAATGAGGACAAGCAAAAGCTTAAGTTTGGAGGAGTTGATAAGTGGGGATTTTGACTACTTATTTGCGCCCTTTTTACGTTCATTTTAGTTCAACAAATGTTCAAAAGTATTCCCGAAAACTGATAAAATGTGCTTACTTGCAGGAGTATTGGAAAGTGGGCCAAAGTGATGAAATTTAACTCAAGAAGGAGTAATTTTGGACAAGGACAAAAGTTAAGCAAAATGGCCAAAGTGCGGACTGTAGAATTTTGTCTATGGCCGCAGATTATGAAAGACCTATGTCAGAAAAGCTTTGCAAAGTGCGGACCGCACAATAATTGTGCATCTGCATAAGATGAAGATCAGAGAGTTTGAAGCCTGAGTCCACAAAGAACTGCGGACCACACTATTATTTGCGGCCGCAGAACTCAAGAGTGCGGCCGCACTCAGAAATGCGAACCTAAAGAAGTGCGGTCGCAATTCAGAATTGTGCAGTCGCAGAAGTCCCTCTCATCAAGCCTTGCATCAAAGTGCGAACCGTACACAGAATTGTGCAGCCGCAAAACCTTCGAAAGGGAAATTTTGTCCGAAAATTTCAGCTGTGTATAAATAGTCTTTTTTTGAAAAAATTAGGTTCAGTTTGAACATCTGAAAGTTGGGAGCCGTTTTTATTTACTGTTTTAGGAAATTTTATGACAGTTTGTCTATTTTACATTGGATTTTCAATCCTTTATCATTTAATATGAGTTTAACCATCTTTTCTTCTTTAATTTCTTCATTTTCATCTATGAGTAGCTAAATTCTAGGTAGGGTTGTGACCCAACCATAGTGTGGGTGCCCAATGGGTGTTTGATTTAGAGCTTGTTTAAGGTTGGGTGTGAATATTTAGCTAGTTCTTGGATCTAATTGTAGAATTAATGGTTGCAAACATTGATTCATGTCTAATTAACTTAGTCTCTACTTGAGAAAAAGAGATTAAGTCTAGGAAAACTTGGCTAACAAGAAATTTGGATCAACTTAAGAAATTGATAGTCTCAATTAAAGGGTTGAACTAGAGATAGTAAAACCCGACTTGAGCATCTATCAACTGTTTTGTGAATTACCCATTTGGACTTGAAAAAGCTAAATTGGGCAAAACTATTCTATTACCGAGAGATATCGAGTGGGTAATTGCGTGTTGATTGCTATATTACACCCCGACCAACAAAACCTTCTCTAAAGCCCACAACCCGTTAGGCAAACACCTAGGTGAAAATCACAGCCCTAGATCTTTTACAAACTTGAAAAACAACACAAAATAATATCGTTCTCTAGCTTTAAATTAGCAAACAATAGCTTAATTTTAGAAGTAGACAAAAACACCAAAGTATGTGGAAGTGCATTTTAAACACGTTATACGCTTAGTCCGAGTATATACATATCTCATCTATGCTCCCTGAGGAATTGATCCTGACTCCAAGTTGGGTTGTAATTGCAACCACTGCTTAACAACCTCAAACTGTGGTGTGAACTTGGGCTACATCAGCAAGGTAAGCAAATTTTTCGAGGACCATAAGATATAAAGAATCTTGTCAACACCCTAGTAGGAACGGGCAGGAGTCTACAAACAAGACCATACTCCAAAATCTTAAGAAAATGTTGACTGATGCCAAAGGAAAATGGATGAAAATTTTGCCCGAAATCATGTGAGCATACCATACGACCTCAAAGTCTAGTACCGGGGCCACACCGTTTTCGTTGGTCTACGATGTTGAAGCACTAATATCGGTCGAGGTAGGAGAATCGAGTTTCAGGTTCTTATATGCAACTGAAGAGTCGAATGGTAAGGTCATCATCACGAGCCTAGCACTATTGGATGAGAGGGGCGGGGTCGCCCTTGTCCGATTGGCCACCTAGAAACAGCGAATCGAAAGGTATTACAACCGGGGATCCAACCTCTATCACTTCAATATCGGGGATTTGTTGTTAAGAAAGGTGACACTAAAGACCCGGAACCCAAACAAAGGGAAGATGGGACTAAGGGTGTTCATAGTTCGATTTGGGTCGGTTTTTCCCTAAAAAAAATGAACCAAATAAGCCGATTTTTCAAATATTGGAACCAAATCAAAACAATTAGGTCAGTTTTTTATCTATTCGGCTTTTTTCTTAAATATGAGGCATACACTACAAGACGCATATTCCGGAGACTACATTTTCAATGTAACACTATCAAATCAATTGCTCTTTGAGAAATCTATCATTTATGAAGATATATTGATGATAATTGAATCAAATAGTGATGAATAATTTAAGTACTCAATTAAAAATCAATTATTTTTAACATAAAATAAATTCGTGTACTTAGCAAAAGAAAACTACCAATAAAACTAGAATGTAAATACAAAGAATTAGATTATTAAATAGCAAAGAACTAGAATAAAAATATAAATGACTAATATGTATCATAAAATTTTAGGAGCTTTATATATATATATATATATATATATATAGGTGTAATAATAAATTTAAATAGCTACCTTTATAGTCGGTTTGGTTCGATTTTTTCGGTTATTTTCTGATTAAAACAAAACCAAACAAAATTTGATCAGTTTTTAAAATTCAAAACCAAAACCAAACCAAACATAAAAAGTCTCAATTTTTTTAGTTGGTTTGGTTCGGGTTTTTATGAACACCCCTAGCTGGGACCAAATTGAAAAGTTCCATATCGAATCATCGTTATTACTAGTAAAGGTTCGTACAAACTCGAAGCAAGGAACAATGAGGGGCTACCGAACAACTGGAATGTGACCCATTTAAACGATACTAATGTTAAGGTACGACCTCATTCATTCTTTATTTATATATTTTACGAATTGGACTAACACTTGCAGGCAACATCCAAAGGATGATGTAGTTGTTAGGCCTGAAAGCAGACGTTGCACTATTTTTCCCTTAAATAGGTTTTGTCCCAAATGGATTTTCCGGGAAAGTTTTTAACGAGGCAATAGTGGATGGTGTTAACTTAGAATCGAAAATTGTTTTTGAATCAAAATCAATGGTCACCTTAACAGTATTCGATCCCCCTCAATGATCGACCTCAACTGTGGCACATCACCCTCGGGTAATGATTTTTAGCAAGGAAAGAAACTTTGTGCTTGAACAGTCTAGGCTCAATGGATATGATTTATTGTAAGGGCCAATCGATCAAATGAACTAGTCTCACATAGACCACCTAAGCCATAACATGAATCTTGTACACACTTACAATCTTGTATATTACGCAAATCAATGAAAGACAGTTTCTACCTTGCAGATACATATTTTGTCCCTTAAGACTATTACATTTTTCTCCTTAAGGATATCGAGCCCAAAGGCCGCCTCTATCAGAATCCGATAGATTGCCCCCACATGGGGATTGTCGTACAAGAAAAACTCGAACGGCTCGGGCTATCGAGGCCTGGAGGTATAAAGCCTATTAGAAAGTGTTTGAACTACAAGGCTACGACCGCCCCACTCGGGGACTATCGTCCAAGACAAACTCGGACGGCTCGGGCTATCAATTCCCAGAGGTACAAAGCCTATTAGGCAATGCCTGAATTTCAAAGGCTACGACCACCCCTAAAAATGGCTCAGAGACGTCCAAAGCCCGTAATTAAAACATAAGACCTTCAAAATTTCCAACCCGTTCACAGGTTACCCTCGGCAAAATTATAGTCTAAGAACATTTAAACAAGCACTTTGGGGAGAGATTTCAGTCATACTGAGCCTCCACAAGTTTAAAACAGAACTGACATCGAGAACTAGTCTTGTTCGAACCTCCGAACAACAACTTATTACTGCGTTTTACTCCGTGTTAAGGCATTTGAAATCTTTGCAACTTGAAAATTGCCAAAAGGGAAAAAACTTTATACATACATTCCAAAATATCTTTACAAAGATCAGCAAAAACGGCCTCAACAAAATAAATGTACAAAATGCAAAAATAAAGAGTATTCCTAAGTCAGCTATGCCTGATCTCCACCGAAATCCGCCTCGTCGCTAGAGCCGTCGGGATCTTCTCCATCTTCGGGTTCACTAGAGCCCGCATAGCCTTCTGTCAGCCAGCTTCTTGGCCTCTACCTCGACCCTTTTCGCCTCTTCGATCTTGGCCAACAGGCCGAAACCTCGGGCATGGATCTCCTTGAGGGTCTTCCTTCGAGACAACCACTTCACGTACTCAACAGTAACTTTCAGGCGGGCCTCGACTACCTCAACATTAGACCTGTACTGGGCCACCATCTCTTCAGAATCAGCCCTGGTCATTTCCGACTTGGACCTCGTTATTTCGGGCTCCTTGCCAAGGTCATCCCATTCAATAATGGCCGAGCCCATTTGAGCTTGGAGGTCCTCAATTTGTCGAGCCCGTGCATCAGCCTTCTCTTTTACCACTCGGAGTTGGACCTCTACTGATGAGAGTTTCTCCCGGGTAGTCTCCTTCTCCGAAGTCAATCGGTCCATTTTTCCCTTCTAGACATAGGCCATGGCCTACACCTCGTTCATTTCATCCCGGAGCTGGTCGATCCCGCCAATCTTCTTTCGGACCTGCGAGTTTTGGTCGTTAGTCGCCATATCTAAGCCGTCATTGCTAACTTCAAAAATATTTCCCCTCCCACTAAGGCGGCGTGTTCCTTCTGAGCCACATCCAACTTGGCCCAGAGACTCTTGAATGCACCTTTGCGTTGCTCGCAGAGAAGTTTATACGTGTCCCTCTTCTCGTCAAGCTCCGTGGCCTCAGCCTCGAGCTAGTTAACCTCAGCCCGGTACCGGTGAAAACCTTTATGATGAAGTGCCGAGTCCTATAAAAAGATAAAACAGAGAAGGTATGAGAAATATCAAAAACTAAGTCAGAGGATGGAAGAGCATAATGATGCCTTACCTGGTTCAGCGCCTGCTCCACTTCGTTGAACAATCACGGCACATCCACCTCATTCATTCTTGCCCGGTCTTCTTCAGTTACCAAGCACTTGAGGTAACTCGCTACTCCAACACGAGCAGAAAGAAACTGGGCATCTTCTAGGGTGATGATGATTATTGACCTCTTAAGGTCGGTCCATGCTCGGGGCAGAGATCTGGTTGATTAATTTTGGGCTCGAGTTCAACCCGTCCACCTCTAAAGACATTTCTTTCCTCGGCACCTTCAAGTTGCCCAACCCGGAGAAGTCTTCCAGAGTGTTTGAGTCCACTCCTTCGAAAATAGAACGAAGGGGATCGTCTGTTCCATGGGCCCCTTCGTTGGATCGCTCTTCGCCGCTCGGGCTTCATCAAACATGGAGTCGGTGAATAAAGTCGACCCCGAATATCTATGACACCGGGCAGAGCGAATCCGGCGTCTCTAGAGGTCTCAGCCCTCATCTCTACATCGGCCTCCTAAACCTAAGGGGGAAGGTCGGCTCATGGGCCACAAAAATATAATCTTCCTCGGGCTCAACCCTGAGTCGATAAAGCTAGTTTGAGTAGGGTGCTCGAGAGCTAGAACTCTCCTTTGGCTTACGGGCCAACCTTCTCCTTAGCTTCTTCTTCTCTGAGCTCGGAGAACCCAAAGCCTTCCTTTTTTTCTTCTCTCCTGCTGTAGCCCCCGAGCTTCCCCGAAGTGGAGGGATCAACGGATAGGTCCTCATCCCCTACGTAAGGCCTAAGCTCAATAGTCTTAGGGAAACCTGCGAAAAGAAATGAGAGGGAATGAGAATATGGTGCTAAAAGGGAGTCTAATGTTACTTATACCAGAGAGAGATCTTACGTGAAATGGGCCTCCCAACGGCCCTTCGAGAGTTTGCGTCATATGGCTCGGAATAGGCATCTGCGAACAAATGCCCTCAGTCCACTCCTTGAACCGAGGAATGGCGGTTGGGACTCGAGCAGCAGCTGCACCACCACAAATACTGGTGAGGAAAAAGGAGATGAGCGTAAAATCGACAATTAAAGGAAAGATTTGCTTATGTGATACATTCCATTTCTCGGGGAATGGCATAAGCTCGGAATGGATAAAGTTTGCGGTCTTCACCCGGACGAAGCATCCTTGCCAGCCCCAGTCTCGAAGCTCAAGAATAGGGCTTTGCTAGCCCGACGTGTGAGCTTTATCAGTCCCCCTTGAAAGATTCGGGGACTGTATTGGCGGAATAAGTGATCGATGGTGAATTGACGGGATTCGATCTTGTTCCCTAAGTATGGAAGAAGGATTACGATCCTCCACAACGGCGGGTGGATCTGACCGATGCATACTTCATACCTCTGGCAGAAGTCCAGAATAACCGAGTCCATCAGGCTTAGTGTTAAGGATAAGTATAAATACTTAGATACCCCTTCACATGGGTAGTAATGGCGTCCTAGGGCCCGGGGACTACTACGTCCTTATCCACCCAGGCGCAATCCTTTCGAAAACATCGGCCTTGTAGCGACAAGGGATTTTTGACCTTAAAGTCATCGGCGACCGAGAACCCCCAGAGATGAACATTTTCAAGGGAGGCTCGACAACTGATCCATTAGTAGCCGCGCCCGGAGCAAATCTCTCGAGGACGACCACACCGGGGGTGGTTTCCTCGACTTCGGTGGTCAGTTTTGAAGAAGAGGAAGCGACTTTTGGGAAACAGTTTTGGAAGTTTTAGCCATTGTTATCTAGAAAAAGCTTGAAAAATATGAAGAAAGGTTGGAAGATGAAAGGTCAAGTGCGTTGGTTTGGGTAGAAAATAAGTAAAAGCTTGCAATTTACTGAGAAATCTTGAAGAACGGAGGTAAAAATGTTAAAGTATGAATAAGGGCAGTGATATCCTGAAGACTCGAAGGTAGAAGCTTGGTCAAAAGGTAAAAAATGAACAAATGAGGGGAGTATTTATAGAGTCTTCACGCCGTTTCACATCTAGGGATGACCTATCGATGGTTGACTGATGCGTGGCTAGAATTCATGGTTTAACATGTTATATGCCTTACATTTTATGTGCGTTAATGATAAAAATACACTTCGTATGTGCCTAATGGAGTCTATTTCATGTGTAGGTGCACTTGGAGATGGAGACCGAGCTAAATGGATGCATGAACGTCAAAAATACGCTCAAGAGTCAAAAAGGAATGACCCGGGCTATACCCGGGCGTTTTGGCCTTAAAGCCAGGCCAACCCGGGCGTTAGTGGGG
>ML411648.1:0-78504 GCA_005239525.1 Nicotiana knightiana | reverse complement strand
GGTATATGAATGTACTTAAGTTTAAAGAGCTAGAATAGAGAAAAACCAGGATAAACTTGAAAGCGCGAAAGCAAGGTGACGAAGAAGCTAATATAGTCTGCAATCTGGATATGGCCAGCTTTGTAGGATGAGTGCAGAACTTCTATGATTCGGAAAAGTATAAATGGTTCCAACTCGTGGCCTGCATTGAAAGCACATAGACAAAATAATATCATGAGGATGACTGCTAGTACTCATACAACAGAGAAAAAGCAAATGATATTTACTTGTGCTTCCTCGATTATATCTCAACAGAACATCTTTTGTAACTACACTTTTAGATAAGTACTAAAGAGAACTCCATTTATTTATTAAAGTTATATCATTTTCTCCTGATACAAGATAACTTTTATTTAAAATTTGTTTGAACCAAATCAAACCATAAGGTCTTTCATTAGAACCACCACGGCCTGAAAGAACATGGACCAAACTCTTATCAACTCAGGTCCAAATTTACAGAAAATTCAATATAAGATTACGAGGAGATCAACGAAAACCTTTAAAAAAAAAACTTCTGGTTACATGCACTAACAAACTCCATAAAAAGGGCTAAACATTGATGGCCATATTCTGGAGGGAGAAGATGAAACTCACGATGACATAATACAATATTATCAACACTTGCGATGAGAACGTGGATTGGAGACAACAGTCTGTAGGAAATAGACGGATTAGGTTGACTGAAAAGGAATGCTTGAGCTTCCATTTGAGGATAAGAGATGGAAATGGTGGTGAAGAATTATTCTCGATAAAGGCACCAAAACTGATGGCCTCAATCTAGCTTTCTATCAGCATTGCTGGAAAGTGATGAAAATTGATGTTATGGATATGCTTGAACCAGTTTGATCACCAATTAAACCTCTTTTGCTCCCCCCCTTTTCATAGTTAGTGAAAAATTCCATTTGTGACATTCTCTCCACAGAATAATCCTTTCTTATTCATCTATGAATCATCTACAAGTACCACAAAATCTCAAACACCATAGCTAACCACCATTGAAAATCAGGCGCAGAGCTGCCACCCCATCACCAGCCACTAAACGACTGTCATCTTCATTTTTAGATCTAAACCCAACCAAGTGAGCACAACTAATTCATTCTCAGATCCTTCAATTATATCTTTTCCATATCTCAACTTCTGCGTTTCAGCAGTCATAGGAGCCTAATTTAAAGTGGAAATTAATAAACTTGACAACAATGATAGGAAAGAAATCAACACTCCTAGATTTGACAGTGAAAAGAAATAATGTTAAGGGAGTTTATATGCATACTGAGTAGTGGTGGTGATTGAGATGCCAACAATGGAGGTATGGAGTGATCCAGTTGCGCGTGTTTTATTGAGAAACAAGTTACAGCTCTCTCTTTTCTAGTGTGAATGGACTTTCGCGGAGTGGAGTTTTTCTTTTGGAGCTTGTGGGAGATAAAAATGGAGGGGTAACTCATCAATGGTAACCAACACGCAATCGGTGCAAAGGTGGCGGTAGAGGCCTCTGTAGGGAAGATAGAAGAAAAAGAAAAAAAGGAAAAAAGAAAGAAAGAAAAAAGAATATGAAGGGCCGACAAATAGAAGGGAGGGGGGAAAGGACGACAGACGGAGGGAAGGTCGGAAGGGACTATCAGATAATAATTTTCTTTTTTAGCTTAAAAGCCTTTTTTTTGTCTCTATTAAAAAAAGGCTTGTCTTTCTTTGTTTTTCTTCCCTTTTTTCTCTCTCCGTAAATTTTTTGTTGTGTTAATTTACACGTATCACCCATCGATTTGTGCATTTCCATGTCAGTGTGCTTGGAAATCACGGGCTTCATTTTGAAGAGAGATTGAGACCAAGTGTCCAACAGGCACAATCTGATTGAGTGTTGGATTGTCTAATAGGTACAAGGGTCAATTGAGATGTCAAAACAAAAATTGGCGCCAACTTTAAGGGGTTGTTTAGCCAACACTTTAACTTCATCTCAACCAACTATCCAGCCCTTCCTCTATCACCATTTCATCTACGAGTGTTGCTTCAAGCATTCACCTTTAACGGACCTTTTTTCTATTTTCTAGTTTCTAGTTCCTACATCCGTGTTCTTTTTATTTTTAATCAGGTAAAGTAATATTTCATTAATAGAAGCATCTAGAGGATGCAGAAACTGATCACAAAGAGATAAATCTACAGAACATACAACCATATCCACCTAACTACTCAGGGAGCTTACAAAATCAAGAACTAAAATAGGATTATCTACATCAAAATGGTTCCACCCAGCAAAAAAATTAAGCAAACATCTAAATTTGAGGATTTGTAGGGGAGTTGTTTTTCCATCAAAACATCTCTGAGTTACTCTCCTTCCAAATACTCCAAATAATGCATTGGGGGATCATTTTCCAGAACTTCATGATAGATTCCCCAACTCTTGCACTGTTCCAAATGACAAAATGTTTCTTTCAAGGTCCTTGGAATAACCCAACATACACCAACAAGATTGTACTAGAACATATCCCATATATCTTTAACCACTGTAAAATGCAAAAATAGATGATCCATACTCACATTCATTTTTACATAGATAACATCTATTGCACAAAGGTACTCCTTTTCTCATTAAATTTTCTTGTGTCAAGCAAGCTCGTAAAGCTACCAGCCAACTGAAACAAGTTACATTAGTAGGTACATTAGTTCTCCAAATAAGTTTCCGGGGCCACTCCTCTCACTGTTTAACTTAGCAAGACAATGCAATATTTTTGTTGAGGACATATAAAAGTATGCTTTTGTTAGCAACTTAAACTTTTAGATGAGATACTCACATACTTCAAACAATTCAATATGCCATTGAAGCCTCTATCATCTTGGTAGAGACTCGAGTAGCTTCCACGACCGGCGGTCAGTACCAGCCAATGTGTGCCGCCCGCAAGCCCAATCTGTTCTTTTATAATTCTTCTTTTTGGTGACTGCCTCCCTCAATAGCCAGCTACCCCCTTTCCGTTCATCCTTCTTCGTACAAAAACTAATGTAATTCTCACTTCATCACTATCCTCTCACTACATATATTTGGATGTGGACATACACAAGGAATGTGTTTGTGTAGCACGTATGACAACGTTCCTTTTTTCTTGTTACCCTCCTTGTTTCTCCCACCCCCCAACGCACTTGCCATTTTTCTATACCCCTGATACTCAACTCAAATTCCCCATACTTTGATTGCTCTTTCGCATTCTTGATTTTCTTATTCTATAATTCCTTCATTTTGTGTTGCCCATTTGGACATACTTTAGTGGATATTTGAGATGTTTGACCTTAATCTTAGTTTTCAAGATGTTCCAGTAAAATTCATCTCCCTTACAGGGAAAATGGCGTCAAAGAAGCTCAACGAACTATCACTCACCCAAATGGAGAATTCTAGGACCTCCGATTCCTCCATTATTAACATTGAAACGACCAGTACTGCTGGTGACGATGAATATTCATGCTTGGATCATTGTTGCGATGGCTATGCATTTGATATACTGAAAGCCAATAGGCAAGGGAGTGAAGGGACTGAGAATCGTGGTGGTTTGTTACAAAGGAGTTGTTTCCATTGGTGAGTGGAGAGACTGAGCTTCTGCAGCAGCAGTGGTTGGATCTCTCGGCTAATTACAATGCTTCCTAAGAGCAGGTGAGCAGGGAGTGAAGGGACTGGGAATCGTGGTGGTTTGTTACAAAGGAGTTGTTTCCATTGGTGAGTGGAGAGACTGAGCTTCTGCAGCAGCAGTGGTTGGATCTCTCGGCTAATTACAATGCTTCCTAAGAGCAGGTGAGCAGGGAGTGAAGGGACTGGGAATCGTGGTGGTTTGTTACAAAGGAGTTGTTTCCATTGGTGAGTGGAGAGACTGAGCTTCTGCAGCAGCAGTGGTTGGATCTCTCGGCTAATTACAATGCTTCCTAAGAGCAGGTGAGCAGGGAGTGAAGGGACTGGGAATCGTGGTGGTTTGTTACAAAGGAGTTGTTTCCATTGGTGAGTGGAGAGACTGAGCTTCTGCAGCAGCAGTGGTTGGATCTCTCGGCTAATTACAATGCTTCCTAAGAGCAGGTGAGCAGGGAGTGAAGGGACTGGGAATCGTGGTGGTTTGTTACAAAGGAGTTGTTTCCATTGGTGAGTGGAGAGACTGAGCTTCTGCAGCAGCAGTGGTTGGATCTCTCGGCTAATTGCAATGCTTCCTAAGAGCAGGTGAGCACTATATCTCCGCAGCAGAGATTATAGGTGAAAGAAGTTCTTAATATATGTAGTTTTTCATTCTATCGAAGGACTGGAAAATAGAAATTCCACATCTAGGATTGTGGAAAACAAGTTCACTTGGAGGATTTAACATTGCAGCCGCTGCAGCTAGCGCATCTGACCGTGCTGCAATTAAATTCCAAGGATTTGATGTAGATATCAATTTTACAACAGTGATTATGAAGAAGATCTGCAGCGGATAAAGAACTTCACCAAAAAAGAGTTTGTGCACATACTTCGTCCAGAGCATTGATTTCTCCAGAGGAAGTTCGAATACAAGGGGAGTCACACTGCATAAATGTGGATGATGGGACGGCTGGATGGGGAAGCTTCATGGGAAGAAGTAATCTATCTTGGACTACTTGAGACTTAAGGGTGAGATAGAAGCTGCAAGGCACATACGAAGGCTGCTATAAAACGCAAGGGGAGGGAGGCAGTCACCAATTTTGAGCTAAGAACATAGGAAGTGTATAAAGATGTGATGCTGATATTGCAGGCACAGGTCATAATCTTGATCTGAAATTGGGCTGACAATCAACATGGAAACACTAGCCAAATGGGAAAATCCCAGTGCCAGTATGGCTCAAATGGTTTACCTAACCATACAAAGTCAATGAGAAGTTATTTTTTCTATTTTAACATGGTGCCAGAGTAGGTAAAGGTCATGGATTCAAGTCTCACCGCCACCCATTATCAAAAAGATTTTTCACGTGCTTGACCCACGAAAAAGAATCAGACTCGCAAGTGAGGGGGCGTGTTGAAGAGATAATTATGTATAGTGTGCTCTCTCTAACAGCTTAAACGTATACTTTTAGATTAGATGGTCACACACTTTAAACAATTCACAATTTGAGCGCCAGTTAGTTCTGTAAAAGACCTTGGTATTTTCATCTAGTTAGGAAGATAAATTCAGTGATGTCGAGGAGTTAAACTTACATATGCAACATGAGACTAAAGATTGAAGTAGCACAGTGTCCAAGAAAGAAAAGTAATATAGGCAGCATATTGAGAGCTCCTGAATATCTCTAGGAAGCCTCATGAACGGACCATAGCTTACAGTTCCTACAGTGCAAGAAAAAGGGTTAGCATGTGAGGAATTAATAATGTGGGATTAAGAAATATGAAAGAAACAAAATATGGAATTAGATCAGAATGAATCTTAAGTACCATCGAGGCAGGTGCAGTAAAAATCTCGTATTATGTGCTGCATATTGTCATATTCTTTTGCCAGTGGACCATTCAAACTAGCAGCTTGTCCAAGACGAAGTTGAAGACGCAACACAGCCTACAAGAGGCAATTATGGAGGAGGCAAAAGATGATGGTTCAGCTAAATATGAAAACTTGTAGAGCAAATGGATATGCATATGCCATAAATTTCATCAAGAGTAAGAACAGTATGGTGGTAGCTAAGTAGGTACCTTAGAATGTAATGGGTGCTTATCACCTAAGAGGACTAACAGCTTTGGAAGCTCCCTTATCCATGCAATTTGATGATTAAATATTTCAAGATCCTTAGATTCCAGATAAAGCCAATCCTGCTCCTACAAACACACAAAGTTTGACATTAGATTCAACGAACAAAGGTTATAGGCACATCAACATTGTGCTAATTACCAAGCAACAAAAGCTAATCCAGTTACTCATTCTGATGACTGCTAAATACAGGCCTTTTCTTTCAATTAAACAAATAACGGCAACCAGACAAACGGAGTTCTCCCTTCAATTAAAAACAAGGAGTTATCATGAATAAAAATGTGAACACTCCAAAGGCATGCTAGGAATATGAAAAATGTGCATTCATTTGATAAGAATCTTACAGGAAGTAGCATTTCCTCAACAGCAGAAAGGCAAGCCAATTTCATTGAGGACTCTGGACTGCATTTCTGCAAAACTGTCATGAAAGCCTGCAATCAAGTGAATTTTAATACAACTACAAAAACTGGCAGCATTTAACACATGAAAAACAAATCAAAAGGGGATCATAATTCTAGGGTCTAAACACAGATATTAATAGAGGACATGCCTACAGAATATAGAGATATTCCACATCATAACATTTTTTTCAATATCTCTAATATGTGACACTAAAACTGAAAATTACAGTTCTTCGAAATTTGACAAGACTGAAACGTAAATCAAGAAAAACAAATTGAAGTTACTACAGAGACACTTGAGTTGAAGAATAGGTTTTCAGTTTATTGCGCAAACCTGAAGGATACGAGACTTCCAAGCACCATCATTGATCAAAGACTTCCAAGTACCAGACACTTGCATAATAAGTTTTGGGGTAAAAGCAACCAGTGGAACTAAATGCTTCTCATGATGCACTTTACCGGCCTCTCTGCCATTGCAAATCTGCAGCGTGGTAGGCATTCTATTACAGCACACCATCAGGATTTAGGGCTAAGACACATACTCATCTAAAGAGACAACTTGAATAAACAGGAGAGAGAAAACTGGAAAAAAAGCAAAGAATAAATTTTCAAAGATTCGAAGCTTTTTGGGGTAAAACCACTTAAGTCCTAAAATCTAGCTTTGAGCTTTCTAAGAATTTAGCTTTGAGCTTAATAAGTAAGCAGTAATGATGACTAAAGTTCAGATTTTTATCTTAAGGTCTACCCATTGTGCATTAATTTGATGGCCAAAGCTAGTTTATTGATTCATTCCTGTTGTGAAGGGCTATTGTCAGTGGATTTACCTGCATTATGTTACTAAAGTGTTAGAAAAATGCGACTTAAGTATCATTTTTCATGGAAACATTTTATTCTTTCTTTTTCATAGACGGGCAAGTAAAACAAGCTCACTGAATTCAGCAACGAAGGAGAACAGAGCGCAGACAACTTTTCACCACAGTCGTGCAGGTAGGCTACAAACCAAGCAAACATTGAAGAAACAATGACAATGATTGAAAAATGTCGGGAACAATTTTTGTTAATTAGTTCCATCTAACATGCTCTTAACAGGAATTGCTTTTAAGCTTGCTGAGTTTTTCCTGAAAGACCTAAAAAATTAGGCCTATTAACCTTGAAGCAAAATATCTATCTATGGTTCTCTGCATACAGAGTAAAGGGCTTATTTATACGATTGGCTCTGACCATGTAAACACTCCTATTAGTCTTTAGAAACCAAACCACCCAGATCTTGATTGAGCAAATAAGGGAGCCACCACACTCAGCAAGATAAAAAGCTCGTAGCAATTTTTCTTACTCAAAAGTGCATGTGTTCAAAAGTAAGAAAATTATCAAATATAATCTGAATATAAAAGAAGATCTTCTTCTACCATCTTCTTAATAATATTAAACTGAAAATGCCTTTTTCTGGTAGAAGGAAAAATTTGTAATTTTAGGAAGTGAAAAACCATTCTTGTACTCTGCTCTCAGCCAAGTTTAAGACACAGGGTGGGATGGCAAACTGACATCTGGTCTTTGAGGATGAGAAGGATCCAATCCACAATGAATATTCGGTCTCTTAGAGCATGTCTTTAGTCATAAGAAGTGGGAAGATGGGATGGAGGATTTATACAGCTCCTACGCTCTTTTAAACTTTACTTGTCTTTGTTGTTTAGTTTCCTTCACATTTCACTATGGCTATGCAGGTGCTGTCATTGCCGTTATTTTCATTTTTTGTGCAATTTTACCAATCTGATCTTTTTCATATTAGTACATAACTTAGTTTACATATTGCAAAGAGCTGTTTCAGACTGCAAATAAATCGCTGTGAAGCCATAAAGTACTCCAACACGGATATTATGATTTTACAGGTTCGATTGGATAAGTGATGCTTCACGATTTTATTTTATGACCTGCACTCAGTATCTCATCATTAAGCGTTTTGTTTATTTTACTCAATTACAATTATGGACGAGTCTTTATTCCTCGAGATGATATAGTTATGAAGTACTGAAATTCTTAATCTATTATAGGTTCACAGCTTTTAATTACCAAGCTATCAATCAATCAGTGAGTCAATCCACTAGGCCTCAATTCCAAACTAATTGAGGTAGGCAATACGAATCCTTTATATATTCCACTCTACTCAGGCCCACTAATTCCAATATTGGTAAAGTAATTGTCTTTAAAGCAATTTATGGATCCTCTAAAAACTCTAAATCCCACACTTATACCTACCTGAACCTAATTCCAATGCAACAACAACTAAGCCATAATCCCTACTAGTTGGTGACATTCTTATGGATTCTTAGCTTCCCTTTTTTTCTGATATTTCTTTCTTTTTTTATATCTAAGATTGTAGGTCTTTTATTATAGGTCCTTTGAGATAACCCCCTTCCATGTGAGTTCAGATCTACCTCATTCCCTTTTAATTTCCAAGCTACTATTCCCTCAATTTTCCTTCATGAATCATATAATGCTTTGTTTTTCAGTCGACCTGAGCCAAAAAATATTTCAGAAATATTATGTGATCTGTTTCCTGTATTTTTCTTCTGCTTCTTGCCATGTGTTTTGTCGGTCTTGATTCTCTTATCCCCGCTCATCTGCCCTCTGTCTCTGGGTTCTACGAGCTGTCCAAACTCTAACAGAACCAGGAACACCCTTATCATTCAAATATATCCTATATTAACCCCACATCAACACTATTGTCCTTTAATTCTCTAATTTAACACCCAGGTTTTCTATTTCTCTAAACTAAATAAAGGGCTTGCTTCTCAGTCAAAGGCACAAATATTTTTTTTTTTTCCAACCAGCTGAACTTAATGTTTTTGTGCTGAATTTTTATAAACTCTACATCACAAACCTTTTCAGATAGAGAACTCTCGATGAACTCCAGAAATCTTTCCAACAATGCAGGAGATAATTTGGACCCGTAACTTAGCTGCAAAAATATTTCTGTAATCGCAATATTCAGTGTGAAATATCGGTCACCGTCCTGCAATGTGCAAAAGGAAAAAGATAAGAAATCAGAGAAAAATTACTTTCAATGAACAAAAGGACGAAAAGCAAAAGGAAAAAAGAAAGAAGAAAAGTTATTGCATCCATGACACAATGATGTTGATTGCCAAGGATGCAGATGTATGAAAATTCTAGCAATAAATAAGGCTTTCAACAAGGAAACTCGTAATCTCCTTTACCTTTACCCTTGAAAAGATGTTTTGTTTAGAATAAGTTCAAGCATTCAAGACCTGTTTATAAAGACATAGATATTACCTATCAGGAGGAGATCCTCAATCACACAGCTCTATCTTACTACAATGTGGAGAGTGGGAGAGAAGAAGGCAAGAAGCTCATATTTCAAGTTTGAAAATATGTGCCTCGAGGCAGATAGCTTTATGGAGATGGTAAAGCAACGGTGGATTCTTACCTGTTCGATGGGAGACCTGATTTCATATTTGCTAATAAACTAGCATCTCTAAAGAGAGATGAAATATGGGAATCTGAAAATAGAATGGGTAAGATATTCCGGAAGATCTTAGAAGTGAACAAAGAAGCAGAGGAAAGAGAAATGATTGAAGAAGAACTCATGCAAAGACTTGCTTAGAACTGGAATTACAAGAGATTGCTAGATGTGAAGAAATCTCCTGGAGACAACAGTCAAGGTGCATGTGGCTCAAGCAAGGGACAGAAATGCAAAGTTCCTTTATAAAACGGCTAATATCCAAAGCAGATATAACATTGACAAGATTAAAAAAACCAAAGAAACAGGAGTCACAGAGGAGCAGCATGAGATAAAGTAATATATCCTGGAATTCTATACAAATTTGCACAAAGAAGTCGAGATACGGAGACCTTCTAAGTTCTAGGGGTCATAGCATCCAACAAATCATAGCATAGCAGAGCAATTGGATGCAAAGCCCTTGCGGAGAAAGAAGTAGCAGAGACAATAAAAGAATGTGCTGGCGACAAGGCCCTAAGCCATAATGATTTCTTTCTGACATTCTACCAAAGTGCTAGACAGTAATCAAGGAAGATCTCACGAGTGCCATAAACTACTTTCATCAATATGAATCTTCTCAGAGGAGCCTAAAAGCCCCACATTGCTTTGATCCCCAAGAGGGCGGGGCTGAGGGACTAAAAGATTTTAGACCAAACAGCATATTGGAGAGTTTGTACAAGATCCTAGTCAAGCTACTTCCTGAGAGATTGAAAAAAGTGATAGAAGCGGGTAGCAGAGCCATAAATGGCATTCATCAACGGCAGACAAAAACGGGCACAATCCTAATTGCAAATCACCTACTGGATACTAAGATAGAAAAGAGAATCAACGTACTCCTGCGCAAAATAGACCTGGAAAAAGCTTTTCACACTGCAAATTGGGTTTTCTCAACATGTTGAAACTGATGGCATACAGGATAAATGGATAAGTCGGATTGGATTTCATATAACAACAGCCGGGTTCTTATTCAATTCATTAAAGGGTCCCCAGAAGGTTTTTTCTCCTATGCATGGAGCATTGGAGCAATGGGACCCTTGATCACTTTTCTTATTCATTATTGTTAAGGAAAGATAGGGCGCAATGCTAAAGTAGGCAAAGTAACATACTGGAGCAAATTCTATTCATTCTCTGACAATATTAGCAGACACTCCAGGTTGCAAGATAGGAACTCTACCGATCACGTATCTAGGATGCCCTATGGAAACCAGATTCGAATCTACAGAGACATGGCAAGGCATTTTGGACACACATGAAAGAAAGTTGTCAAATTGGAAGAAACAGTTCATATCTCTCGGGAAATAATGGTGTCGATCAACAGTATTCGAGATGCCCTGCGAACATACACCGTGACTCTTCACAATTCCATCACCAGTGATGTAGAAGCTAGACAAAATCAAAAGGGACTCTCTTTGAGGGAAGGAGGCAACAGGAAAGGAAAGCTTTTCATTTTGAAAAATGGGAAACAGTTATTAAAAGCAAAGTAAATAGAGGCATGGGAGTCATATATATAAAGCTATACAACAAGAGTTTGCTCCCCATATTGCATTGAAGATACAACCTCCCCGGAGATGCTCTTTGGAAGACACTGTTACTGAAAAGTATGGACAGCAACAGAACTAGCGTACTAAGGAAGTGAGCAGACCACACGGCAATGGATCCAGGAGGCATATCAGAGGTCTATAGAGTCTTTTTGCCAACAACTTCATGGCAACAGTTGGAGATGGCAGGAATACTTCTTTCTGGCACTGACAGAATACATGGATAGGACAATCACCTTTGGAGGAAGAACTCTATGATCTGTAGACGCTCTGCTCAAGACCCACTAACCACAGTGGCTCAGTGCCTGAGTTTTGTTTTAGATGAATTGAAACAGAGAGACTAACTCAACTCCTACAAGCACTGAACAGCTATCAAATGCAATACATCATGATGGATCTTTTGCACTGAACACATCGGAAGGATGGCATCTTCACAGCAAGTACCTGCTAGAAGACTTTATCCAAACTCAATAGAAAATTTCAGAGATGGTGAATGAAGAAAATATGGAAGTAAAGCACATTACAAGGTCTCTTACGTCGGTTGCACAATGGCACATGAAGCTGTATTCACTCAATCTAACCTAAGCACAGAGGTTTAACCCGGAGCAATAGATGCTTCGGGTGTGAAAGAGACACAGAAGATGCGAATCACCTATTTCTACACTGTTGCAGTTGCAACAAAGCGATGGCAGATGCACCTCACTATTTTTGGAGTCAAATTTGTTATGCCAAGAACAACTAAAGAACTCATTTTTGCTGGACTGGGAAAGGAACTAGGGAAGGCAAGAAGAAGTTTTGGAGAACTATTCCTGCATTTATATGGTGGTCAGTTTGGAAGGAAAGATATCATAGAAGTTTGAGGGCAGAAAAGAAAATATCAACAAGCTAAAGTACACTAGTACAGTAGTCTTTCTTTACTGCCCTTTTCGTGTAAGTTTCAAAATGTACATGACGTAGATAGTTTATTGGAATTCCTCCATCAGCTCACTGATAAGAGCAGCAAGGGGCTTGGTCATCGTAAGGCTCCTGACTTACCCTGATATGCAGCATCTTAGTG
Source organism: Nicotiana knightiana (assembly GCA_005239525.1). Taxonomy (NCBI): domain Eukaryota; kingdom Viridiplantae; phylum Streptophyta; class Magnoliopsida; order Solanales; family Solanaceae; genus Nicotiana; species Nicotiana knightiana. The sequence continues at coordinate 66,250 of ML411648.1, read as the reverse complement.
CGCAACTAATCAATACAAATCTTATTTACTTAACAAAAAAAGTGATTTCTTTATATACAGTGTGTTCCACTGTAGCTTGCTACTCTAATAACAAACAACAATACCACAAGCGACTAAAGCTGAACAATGAGTTGCATAGACATTATTTTGCAAACAATAACCATCCCTTCAATTTATGTGTTGAGTAAGATCATTCGCGTTCTACTCTGTTTTTAATTTCCAAATAGACTTGTGATTTTTCTCATTTTTTATCGAAGAAAAGAGTATAGGAGGAGTAACCATTCTGGCTAACCTAACAGAGCATTATAACATTTGAAAATTTCTAATGGAGTCAGATAATATTTTTTTAATCATGGAGTCAGATAATGTTTTCAATCAGAAAAGAAGCATTCACAGTGCTTCGCCTTTCTACATGAATGTTCAGGCTAGAGCCACTATTACCCTCTTTATTTTCTGTCAGCCACTATTACCTGGACACTTGTAATATTAGTCTAGCTAAAAGCAGTAGGAAAAGAAATACAAACATAGCCCAGCCAATGCCTGTGATATTTCAAGGGTGAAAATGAACCCTACGATTGGCAACTAAGTACAAGGAAAATAGAAGAGAAAAAGAGGGGGGGAAATTGGTGGGTCCCACAAGAAGATCGTTACTCTCCGCTTCCTTTCTTCTTTCTCTTGAAAACGTACAAGGGAAGGAAAGTGTACATTTCCCTTCCATTATCTTTCTTTCCCTTATTTCCAAGGAGGGATGAGGGGAGAAGAAAGCTAAGCTAGCAAGAAAAAAAAACACAACAAATAAACAGAAAGCGGCATGGATGAAGGAAACTGTACCTTCTCTGACAAGCAATGAACCGGACTCAAGGGGAACTCATCCCATAACTTCTTTAAATTCACTACTGAAATACTTTGGTCACATATGCTAAGGTTGTTTTTCTGGTGAGGTGGCAGATTTTGGGAGTGTTGATATTTGCCAGACGCATGAACAAAGAACCTCACCACAAGATCAATGCTTTGAAGTAAAGACAACATACAATCGAAGGATTGTGCATCTATCTGGGCTGTGGAGTGGATCAGTGGACTAAAGTCCTGGAAGCAGCTAACTAAAATGGGTAAGAGATCTGTCAACTTGTTGACAACACCAGAAAGACCTACAAAACAAATGACATCAGGATTCAGCTTTAGCAATTCTCAACAAAAACAAAGCCAAATAAAGCCATAGTGAATGCAGATGGGAGCTATATCTCATTATATCCCAACAGATGATCACCCAACTGCAAATGAAGGTTACATCCAGCATTAAGCAACAATAATAACATTACTTTCAATGAGAATTTTCTCCTATTTATACCTTTACCTTTTCAAAAAAATAAAATCTCCTATTTATACACTTCAAAATGGATATCTGATCTAAGCATCAGGGAGGACCTCAAGACTAATGTTGTGGAGACATTTGTTTTCAGGTTTAATTAACTTAAACCCTCATAGGCAGTCTCCCCACTAGCTCAAATGTGATTTAAGAAAAAAAAAGAAGAGCAAGATCCTGTCAGCGAGTTACTTGTGTAAAGGAAGTAACATCACCCGGTTTACATCTCTAGATGAATATAATCGTAAAAACAAATTAGTCTAGTTGTGTAAAATCTTCAACGCTTACTAGTCACCATCTGTGATTGTGTTTAAGTAGCAATCACAATCTCTTTAAATTATTTCAGTTCTGTTCCAATGCCCAAATCTCAATGTAGTAAGTTTATGTGTTAAATATGCTTCGGTGTTGAGGAAGGTTCAAAATCAGAAGTTCTGTTCACAGCCCCTCCTTCATCCTCACAGAACAATTTGATGAAATAGACGGCCATCTTTTATCTTTTTTAAGAAAAAGAGTAACTCCACTAAAAAGAAGCGAAAAGGGAGCAGAAAGTGAGCCCTTAACAGAAGAGAAAGGGAAATGAAAGCAAGAGATACCCAAAATTATCATTCATGAAGAATCCAATTCTCAACCAAGGTCTTCTATACGTTCTGGCCCTCCAATGCTCAGCGATCAGATCAGTGTGTTTAATAGCGATATGCACAAAAAAGGGACAAGGTCCTTGGGGCATGAAATGAAGGACTAGAGGTGAAGCACACTATTTACAGAAAATCATCAAAATACCAAACACACGTGAATTTATTACTATGGTAATCAAATTGCAATTAAAGTAACTCATTGCGACATCCAATATACAATAATGCCGATGTCAATCCAACTCTTCAAAGTTAAGATTCAAAGAACCGATCACTTTTTGTTTGGATCACTTTACAGCCATTGTTTGAGGTGCACACTTCTCTATAGTGCATGACTTCATATATGAAGCAATAACCCTCGCTGTGCAAGCGACGAAACAATGGTTTTTAATAACATCGGTTTAGATATATTGCATCTTTTCCCTAACTGCATTTCTTGTCTCAAGCTGTTTATCAAAGGTGAAAGGCATTGCTAAATTTGGAACTCACAAGTCAATCTCTTAGCATTGCTTTTAAAAGGACAAACATGCTTAACCAGACTGCCGAGTCATGTGACTACTTTGCCCCATCATATAAAGCATAGAGTTAACTCCATATTCTTTTGCCTCCCACCTCCCAAAAGAATAGCCCTGGTAATTGATTCACAAAGTACATGATGCAACTAAAAAAGGCAGTTCAGACAAGATACGCAATGTGTGTTGGTTTAGTTATTTTAAAAAATTCTACTTATACAATGTGTAGTATCTAGTCAAGTCGGGCCGTTTGGTTCACAATAAGGTTATTCCAGAATTATAATCCCACCTTCTACATGAGATAGATAATACCAAGATTTTGGTATAAAATTTATACCAGTATTAACTAATATCAATAACCAAACGGTGGATAGATGCAATCTGAAATTTAATACCGGGACCTAATTCCCTGTAACTAAACGACCCTTAAGAGTTTTAAACTGTTCCTGACCTAGCATCAGAGCTACCAACAATTGTCCTTTAGCTGGTAGTAGGTCGATGCCAGCTTATGCTCAAGGTTTTATCACTTTGCTCTCCCTATACAAGTCAGGCACTAAGAAAGAGCTTATGGCTTCGTAGTTGCAGTTAGTTCAACTAGCAAAGGAGTATGGAAGGCAGTTAAAGGTAAGCAGTATTTCAACTTTGACTTGGGTGATGGGAAAAAGCTGAGATTTTGGGAGACTTCATGGTTGGGACATGGCCTTTAATGGAATAGTTCTAAACTTAAACAGAATTGCTACTCAACAGGATGTTACTGTTGCACAGTATAGGAAGAGGGTTGATTTGAATCTCAAATTTGGCCAATGTTGGGACTGGGAGATAGATGATGTGGCAAACTGCTAGGAATGCTGGAATTGAGTGGAGTGGAAAGAAGCAAAGGAAGATTAAATAATCTGCAGGGGCGACTGTACAGAAAGTTCTCCATCAAGTGGATACAATCTCTTCAGAACAAGGAGCCAGCAAGAAACTGAAAGCAGAAAGCCTTGCTTATCTGTTTGCAAAGGTAACTAACCAATAAAAGTATGTTGTTTTGGCTGCATAGCCCTACATGATAGTAAAGCCTGATGCAAGATCAGAAAAGGAACTACTATATGTAGCATATGCTATTTTTATTATGCAGATATTGAAGACTCATGAGTCTGTAACATCTTTTTTTCCCTTATGGGGGTCTAGCGGATTGTATCAGGCAATATGAAGGAAGCAGTAATGAGGTGGAAAGCAGTGAAGATAAAGAAGTTCAAGAAAGTTTGGATCACTACACCATGGTGCATTTGCCGGAGCATCCGGAGAGAAAGATCAGAGACGCTTTGAAGGTAGTGCCACTCCATTACATTTTCTGAGAGCCAATTGTTTGAAATATTTTAGCTTTTCCGCATAAATGGGATCTATTGAATGATGAAGAGGGTACTAAAGAACTTATCAGCTACTTTACCTGCAGACTCGTAAAAGGGAGTCTGGAATTTATGCTGTAAATAGAGCAACTGGTTGATTCAAGTATGAATGAAACCTTTTGCTTACCTTTAAAAGAAAAGAAAAAAAGAAAAATCTACAGAATCAGATCTATTCTGGAATCCTTTCCTGATGTTACTGCCCAGGAAATCTGCAGATTTATTTATGCTGCAAAAATCTGTGCCGCAAAAAAAGTTTAAAACGACTCTTTTCCAGAAAGCAAAGTATCTTAATATCAACCACAGTTACCTACGGTCCAGCTGACACTACTAGTTTTTACCGTATTCATTACATCCAAAAACATAACATATGTTGAGTGCTTTGATCACACATTGCTACTATACCAATAAGATCGTTCTAATATAAGAGTCTATGGGCCTAGAAAATCATTAAACTACAACGCTAGAACTCAGGACTCAGGAACATCATCCAAGCATTACTAAAACGATAACAATTGCCTTATAATAATATTTAAAACTTCTTTAAATGACTGTCTATCATCAATTCCTTAGGATTGCTAAATCATGGGAGACCTAACAAAAACTAGTTCCCTTTTTAATGTTTCTCCTAAAAAGGATTCCCAGCTTTTCAGAAAAAATATGTACATGTAGTTTCCAAGTCCATTAATCTTGGTGAAGTTAAGCTTTTCAACCTATCCATGGTGGGTTATTTTTTGTTTATACCATAGGAAGGAGAGTTAATATTTTTATTTTTATTTTTTTGATACTGAGAAATCCGAGTACCAGGTGGTACAAAGTTCGAAACTCAGTGGATATGGGTCTACTACTCTACCCTTATCCACTTAAATATCGAGTTTTTGTCTATTGTGGGGTTCAAACTCGTGACGAGTGTCTAAAACTCAGTGGATATGGGTCTACTACTCTACCCTTATCCACTTAAATATCGAGCTTTTGTCTATTGCAGGGTTCGAACTCGTGACGAGTGTCTAATTCACAAAACACGCATTGCGCTCTTACAACTAGACCAAAGCCCTTGGGGGTAGGGAATGGAGTTAATATTTGGAGCATGCTTTGCTTGTTTAGGTAAATGTGGGGAACAATAACCCCCACAACTGATACCATGTTTATTAGATGTTTAACACAATCGAGGAGATCATCGAAGCTTTCATGGACCAGGATTATGTGATTGTTTATCTCGAAGATAAAGTTGTTAGCAATAACCTAATGGTTGGTAAGAATACTTAAAAGGTTCATCAAAGTATAAGTTGCAATTAAGCACACAAGAAGTATATTTATATCCAATGCAAGGATTTATCATAAGCAGCCCTGGTCTTTGAAATAAAAGCAGCAGATCTGGAAGTTGAATTCAACGCAAATTCTTACCGGTAGATTTATTGGAGACATCAAGGTCAAAAGCATGCAAGCTAGCCCGAGCTGCATCCTATGCAAATGAAAGAGTAAGCGCCGAATGGAAGAAGCTTGCAAAGAAATTACTGGAAGCACAGTACAGAACAAATTTAGCAGTAATTAAGGGCAAATTGCAGTATATCAACCACAAGTTGACAGAACAATCTAACCATCCCACCCCTAAAAAAGAAGGAAATACCGACGAAAAATGTAACATGCACGCCAAAGGAAGGTAACTACAAGGGTCCACTTTTGCATGATATTTGGAACGGGAAAACTTACTCCATAGGCAGAGGGTTTTTTCTGAATTTGCAGTAGTACAAATACAAGTATAGGCCACTCATCAATCTTGTATTGTATACCATGATGGCAAGTAAGAACATCCATTCCAAATGTTACAGTATTCTTTCCAATTTATTAGGGTAATTGCATAGTTATATTCCAATTTATTCTACATCAGGTCCCCCCCCTCCCCTTAGTATAATTTAATTTGGAGGCTAAACAAGAAGTCATGTTGTAGCACCTTATACTGGCTAAGCTTTTCAATGAGATTATGGCGGTTAGGAGCTCTACTGTACACGAAGTGTTCGGACATTACTGTACAAGGAGGCAACACCTTGGTGCCCCATACATATTTTCACCTATAAAACGGAAAAACGAAAGTAAGTTCTCCCCTCTTCTCTGGTTTCAAGCATCATCCCAGTGATTATTCAAAGGAAGGTCAAGTTACTGACCAGGACAGTTAGCTAAATCCTCCATAGAACTTACTCATGGGTTCTTAGAAAAGTACAAAACATGCACTTGTTCGATCAAAGAAAATAAAATTTAACAGAAACTGAATAGGATATAAGACATAAGTATGTATTATAGCGCAATTAGAGAAAGACATGTCAATTCTGCTAAGTTATTGCAAAATTATATATTGCACACATTCTTGAGTACCAAAACAAATGATTTCCTATGATTAACATACAAAGAAATAATTTCGGCAATTCACATAGAACCATAAAATTTCGGAAAAGTATGCACTTGAGCATGCTGATGGCATAATTAACAAGATAGTACATTGTCACTTAAGGAGTCGCCTTCTTTCTGATTTCTACACGGTAACAGTGACAAGCAGCGAACCAACCCAGCAAGAGCATTCTTTAGCCTGCCCTTGTCTTGCAAGTAAAATTTGTTCTTCTGCAGAATGTCCTCATAGTTCTGGAGAATCTGTATAAAATAAGAGGCTTTTTAAGAAAAAACTCCATCACGACATTTAAGACAATAAACCATAACAGAATAAACAGAAATGGAATACAATACACTGATACATAAAAATCTTACATCAGATGAAATGATGCGTGAAGAAAATAAAACAGCACTATACAGCAATAGCAATTTCATCACTTTAAAGACAATGGGTTGAGGAAAACTCTTCTTCTCTGATAAGTCACCTAAATATAATTTATTTATTATCAATCTGATAAGTGACCTAAATAATTTATCTATTTTTTGATAATCTGTGTGAGATAGCTAGTAGCAATGTTGTGTCTTACTATTTCGTTTTTCATAGTGTCAAGGCCTATTTACTAGCTATCGCTTTTGCTTTGCATCTCTTCTGGATTTCATGTTGTTTCTATTTTTCCTATGATTTCTGTGGTGGTATTGATATTGTCTCCTTTTGTCTTCTTGAGCCAATGGTCTTTCAGAAACAGCCTCTCTACTCCTACGGGGTAGGTGTAAGGTCTGCGTACACACTACCCTCAAGACCCCACTAGTGCGATTTTACTGGATTGTTGTTGTTGTTATGTTTTGATAACCCGGGAATCACCGAGGGCCAGTGGCGCACGGTCTAAACTGAGTGGATAATGGGCCCATGACCGAGCCCTAGTAAGAGCGCAACTTATAATATGTGGGTTAGAACACAGTATCAAGGTTCGTAAAAGCGCAGCTTGTGATGTAAATACATTCCAACTATATTTTCCTTGATTGGTACATTCTAAGTATAACTCTATTAAGCACATTATCAAAGTTTACATCCAACACTAGGTTGCGCTGACTCTTCATTTTAGCCGCCACACCCGTGCAGACACAACACTGGTACTGGCAGGGTGTGGTCAATCAAGATCGAGTACTTTAACCACTATCCATGGATAAATTTGACGAAAAATGAAAGAATGAATTTTAGTTGCGGCCTACTAGAGCCTACAGCTTGAGAAATTCTCAAAATAAAAGGTTGAATTATTGGTTGCACTTCATTACCAACAAGTTTTCCACAAATCTCTCGTAACTTTGGATATTTGTATAGATCTATTTTTAGAATTTTGAATTACTTTTAGCCGAATCCTCGCACCTGTATTCGTACCTCGATCCGTACCCCAGAATCTTAAGACTTAGATTATGAAGGACACGACCTCTAGATTCGCATCCGGATCGAATACCATCACCCAAATCCGAGCAACATACTGGACTTGCATTTTCTAGAATGTGTCGGTCAACGAAAATATAGATAAAGTTTCTTTTTTAGAAGACCTAATGAAGTAAATAAAAGTGTGCTCTCTATAATAGCTAAAGTTTATAGATGAGATGGTCGCACAATTAAACATTGTATCAGAGCAAGCAGAGGTCCTAGGTTCGGGTCTGACCGCAGCCAATATCATAAAGAATTTCCACGTGTGCTTGGCTCATTAAAAAAATCAAGCCCGTACGTGAGGGGGCATGTTGAAGACATAATTAAGTAAATAAAAGTGTGCTCTCTCTAACAGCTTAAGCTTTTAGATGAGATAGTCACACAATTCAACGATAAATCAAAATATAGCTAGAGAATTACCGTCAACAACTGAAAACAATGCCAAATTAAAAATCAAGTTAAAACCTGGTCAAAACTTTCCACATATAAAAATCTATTTATTTACCTTTTCAGCGTACAATAAAAAGGAAGACGGAAAATACTGGATCAAGAGGTCAAAAAATTTGAAAGCCATCAATCTCACTTCAATAGCCATGTTTGTCATTGCATTAAATATATATGTCATCATCAAGGAATTAATTGGTCCCTTATTATCCTGCAACACAAACAAATAGCGTTAGCCCCCTCTTTTTATAGGTGAAACGTAGTACAAAGTCCTGCAGAATTCGAACAACCAACATTATAATCACAGACAGAAGAATAGAAACATACGGCCATCTGCTCCCCAAATATTAAGAGAATATAAGACAATATCGCAAAATCACAAGCAGGAACAAGGCATGCAAGGGAAGGTTTAACTTAATCTAAAAACGCAAGACTAACAAGCAAGAACGGAACTATCAGTAAAAACCGAAGGCAATTGAAACAAACTCTATCTTTTCTTAACATTTCACTCGTGGATACCAAATCACCAGCAGAGGAAATATACATTTTGTATTGCTTCATTGAAAGGAACATGGTGACCAAACAACAAATAAGCTGGTAACCTCGCGTGATCAGACTATGTAAGAGAACTGAGTAACCAAACGACCAAATAGAATGTAACCATTATTCTTCCAGTGACTAAATCCTGTAGGGACTTCTCACATGTTGAATCATATTGTGGTAAGCCTCAACTCCTCTTCTCCCTTTTGTCCATTTGAGATAAGAAGAAAATTGTCTAGGAAGTTATACGTGAAGGCCAGGTAGTATGAAAAAGCATCATACACTCATTGCCATTATTCCATTGACGAAATTATGAAGAACTTCAGTAAAGGACAGCTCATGAAACAAACAAAAATTGTGTTACGAAATGCTAAGCACTACAAACCTTATGCTTATGATTTATAAGAGGAACAAAATACTCAGAGGAAACTCAATGTATATGAGAACTTGAGCCTTGAGAAATGGGGTACATGAGTTCTCGATAGATGACCATCTGACGTACACCAGCTATGATTTGTCAATTTGACGATCTGACCAAATCACTAAAGCATGTTTCTTCCACTTAGAGTTAAAAAGGTGCGGGGTTGGGGAAACTAGTTGTTAGTGTCACTAAATAAACCCACTGAAAATAAGTAAAATAAGTGCAGCAACAAAAACAGTGGTCACTTAAGTGGATTATAGTGCACGGCAAGTTGGCAACTACTACAGGTGACGAATACGTGCTCTGGGAAGTATTGTCGTATAGATAGCAAATGCACTTTTACTCATAGAAACCACGTCAGGTGCTAAAGAGAGGACTGGGAAAACATGGTTTAGAAACTACCTCTTTACAGCCAGGAAATATAACTGACTTGAGAAGCTGATAGAGTGTCTCACGGACCAACTTATCATCGTCACTGATACGTTCACGTAATTTCTCAATAACAGCAAGCTTATGTAGTTTCAATTCAGCAGGGAATTTAAGAAGAACATCTCTAATTCCGATCAAAGCATCTGGAAGTCAAAAGAAATTGAGTATGGTTAACCACCACAATATGCCATTGACTATAAAGATGAGAAATAAGCCCTAAACGGAATAAAATAGGATAGCAAATGCTTTGCAATCTCAAAACACTAGTCATACTCAATATAGGATGTTTTGTAAGAACCTAATCTTTTTTTTTAGTCGAAAGAACAAAATGAATTAAAGAAGAAACACAAAGTAAACTTAAACCGGTGAAACACTAGCTCTAGCAAATGACATAATTTCATCTTCTATAATCATAACACTCTCACTTTTGTTCTTGTGCTTCATTTTTGGTGTAACATGGCTGATGTAAATACTTCTCACCCTAGCACCATGTTGAATGTTATTAGCTCATTACATGACCTGTAAGGCTCTTTTTTGGTAACTTTCCCGGCATCTTCTTATTTTATTATTTTAATAACCATGGTGTCTAGGCTAGCTTCCACACACCTAGACTTTCCCATCATCTTCCTGTATGGTTTCTTATATAAATGTTACTCTTTTATCGATTAAGAAAACACTGCCACTTGAAAGTTTCTTTTCTAATAGAAACCCCAAAAAAACGAAAAGAGAAAAAAGCAAAAAGAAGAAAAGATAGAGAATGCAAGCGCCAAATGAATACAAAACATACATGTAGCAAACAGATATAAAATTACATGATGCAGTTTATATTTTATTTTTATTTTTTTAAAACTTTTTTGCCCTTTACCGTAACAGACTGTGCAATAATGTTAACAAGTTAGTACCTTTACGAACTTTGGCATTGTGATGACTTGTTTGCTGAAGAAGCTCTTTCAACGTTAATCCTTTCTTGCTAACAGCTAAACCAGCCTTCTCTGAAGCTACACTTTGCTCAGGTAGAATAATTGCTGCAATTAATCAAGTCATTAATAAAAACATACTTTAATCCGTCAATCTTCCTCAACTGCATAGACACCTTTATATTACACCATTTTGATCAAAAATTACATCACTAAATGGAAACCAAAATGGTTCAAGGCATTAAAACTTAATACAAAAAAAATATGATTGTTACTGTCCAAACGGACGATTGCAAAAAAAGGAGTCTATTTTACCACTTTTTACCCTGTTACAAGAATAGAAATCGTATATAGGCAAAATATAACTAACCAAGTTCACCATTTTTCTTTACCTTTGGATTTGATTTCAGTGTTGGTAGCATTCTGGGCCGGAGGCAATTTTCTTCCAATTTTCCTTTTTATTTTCTGCAGACCAATTCTTAAGCATGTGAAAAGAAAAAAAGAAACAGGAATTGATTGAAAAATTATTGAATGAAATATTTACTTTGAAATCAACACCACGCTTTTGCTTCTTCTTGGATTGAGCTTTAGCCTTGTTGACCATTGTTTTGAAGTAAGTAAGGTTTTGCCCTTGTAAGGAGGAAGAAAAGAGAACCTATTAATTGCATATAAAAAGCCCTTTTATAATTTTAAAAATCGTTTTTGTCATAAATAGATACACACTCAAAGAATGTTAGATAGACACTTTAATTTTCCTAATGATCAAATACACTTTTCTTGCCATTGTCTCGCGAATACCTCACATTGACCGGCCAAATGTGTGTTTTTCACTAGCACGTATTGGTTTTTCTTCCTTTGAAATAGCCTTAAACTTAGGCCCCGTTTGTGCATAGATTTTTCCAAGATATATTTGGGATTTATTTGGCAAATACATATTTGGCCATAGATTTTGTCCATATTTTGGCAAAATCTCAAATCCCAAATTCACCAAAATTGGTGATTTTGGGCCAAAATCTCAAAACTTGGGAATTTTATACATGTTTTTCCAAAATAAAAAGTGAAATATGTTTTGCAAAAATCATGTCCAAACACATTTTCATCTTCACACCAAACTTCACTCAAATTAGATTTTTCAAAAAAAATTGGGAACTCATGGCCAAACACTAGCTTAGAACTTTTGGATTTTCATTTGAACAACTCTACTTGATGAAATGATTATTAATAAATACTTTTGACAGTTAACTATGCTTGTATGGTAATATTATAGCTGATGTGGTCAATTGCGTGTTAATCACAAGTATAAAGCGCGTGAATACTATAAAAATTAATAATAAAAAAATAAAAAATAGATCCAGTTCTATTTATTCCTCCCCGTACCCTAACCCTTCCTTTTCTTCACTCATGCTCCCTTCTCCCTCTCCCCTTTGTTAATTGTGCCCCCCCCCCCCCCTCAATTTCTCTTCTTCTTCCTTTTTCCTCGCTTCCCCTTTTATTCCAAATTAAGTTCATAACGAAATTTTTGATAAATCCCGCACTCCAACTCCATATTAAATCGTCATATTTGTCTATTTTTCAGCTTTTCACTATCAATAAGACTACATACTCTGCATTAGAGAAAATTTCAGCTTTTCACTATCAATAACAATATAATGCTCTGCATTAGAGAAAAGTCTACACCCATTATCATAAAAACAAACCCATCGGATCAAGGAAAATGAAAAAATCAGGTTTAATTTTGTAGTATGAATGGGTCAAAAGAAATTGTCTGATTTGCTGAAATTATTTATTGATTTGTTGGGAGAAATCGGGTTTGATTTCGATAATGGTAAAAGTTGTTCATTGCTTCATGATTTTTTTTTCTTTGATCTTTGGAGATGGTGACTTTTGTTTTTGAGTTTTGGTGAATTCTTCTTTATTTTGTGGCAAAAGGTTTTGCAAATGGTTCAAATTTTCTTGGTGAGAAGTGTCACACCTCCTTTTTACTACCCTCGAATAATACGGGTAATGAGGGAGTTTTTCCAATTAAAGTGATATTATTCGAATTTGGGATTATTTATTTAATTTTCAGAGTCGCCACCCAGATTTTTTACGGTGTTTCGGGACACCATTTATTTATTAAAATCCTAAATCGAGGAAATTTTCACTCTATTTAAAATGTTTGCGTACCAGAAATCTGAGTAAGGAATTTTGTTAACCCAGGAGAAGGTGTTAGGCATTCCCGAGTTCCGTGGTTCTAGCACGGTCGCTTAACTACTATTATTTGGCCTAAATTATCTGATTATTTACGTGTCTTGGCCCATTGTGCATTTAAACTCTTTGAAATTTCACCACTTTTGATAAGTATGGATTTATCTTGAAACAAGTCACGCAAACGTGCACTTGTTATGCTTTTGGACATGTTATAATTACACCACATGAAGTGTACCCGCAATTGCAACACGTGATTTTAATGTAGTTCGAAGTTGGAGTCCGGGACATGAGTTGTCGCACCCGAGTGTAGATTACATAGTCACGATTATGGTCATGACGATTAAAATGCTCGTTTGAAGCAATATTCGATTATTCTCTAAGTTTTGGAATTTTTATCTAAAAGAGGTATTTTTAGCTTTACGGGATATGTATATAAACCACTTTTGATATTTATGGATTTATCTTTGAAACAAGTCACGATGGCGTGCACTTATTGTTTTGGTACACGTTGTGAACCGCGTCACATGAAATGCACCCGTGATTTACAACATGTTTATTTAAATATTGTTTGAAGTTGTGGTCGGGTCGCATGAAATACGCACCCGAATGGATTTACGTATCGTGACCATGCCACGGGAGTCATACTCATAGCCACGATAATTCAATTGCACCTAAAGCAAACTACTAAAGTCTTTCGGTAATTTCTTTTTATGCTCGGTTTCATATGAGGGCTCAAGGAATATGGATGGGGCTCGTAAACTGAATGTGAAATTGTTTAACCAAAGTTACATTGTTACACAAAAATGGATAACATTAACCTGGCAGATATTTAGCACTCGAAATCGAATTTGTCTACAGCATCAACGCCACGTATTGAAACTAGAAAAATGAACACATTGGAGTCAGGCCATTATCATCTGGTGTAAGATGTTAAAAAGTCAGATATTTGATTTGTCATTTTTAATAATTGCAGCCTTAGAAACTGCTCGTGCAAAGGCATTCTCTGTTGTTTCCTTTTCTATTTACTTTAGGATCTGGTAGAAACTTTAGATTCTTAGATTTTAAGGTAAGTGAAGCTATCAATATTGTCATATTGATTTCGATACATCATCAAAAGGTAAGTATTCTGCTATAATAAGTTAAATTATACTGATAGTGTTGTCAATGTATATAACTTAAATTCTTTAAAAAAAAAAATGTGACACAGATGGAAATATTGAAAAGTGAGCATCAAAATACCATTCAGTAATGTGTGTGGCACTAGAACTTGGACGGAAAGACCTTCCCAAATATGCTTGGCTTCAGTTCAGAAATAGTGACAACTCCACGTCCTTTCTCAGCAAAATCCCAACTTCCCCAAAACTATTAACAAATCACTATATATGCTTTTTAAGGACCCATCATTAAAGCTAATACTCATGAATTAACCTCAACTTTATTTGCTGGCATGTTCACTAATTATAATAAAAATGGCCAGTCACAAATTCAAGAAATAACAACCACATAGGCTAGAAAACAAATCAAATTTCATATCAAAACAGATCTGAAGGTTGTTTACAGAAGACATACCAGGCTGCTCAAGGAACAAAAACTAGAAGAAAGAAGATGCCAAATAAAGCTGCAATCGGCAAGTTTGAAGCTCAACAGAACAGAAGCAACACAGCAGCGATTCACAGCGCAAACTCAACCTTCGGCAGTTTTAAAATCTGCTTATTCTTTGATTCGCTTCAAAAAGAAAATAGGATACCTCCGGCACTACAAGATAATGAAGCTCGCATGAATCGGGACAGGGATCTCGACTAGAAACCTCGCCGTAAAGACCACGACATCATCACTCAGACCTGGACGGTGGAGCTCGGCTGATTTTAGAGGTGTTTTGCGGNTCAGCAGCACTCGAAATCGAATTTCAAGCCACTCAATGGACAAAAAATAGAAGAAAGAAGATGCCAAATAAAGCTGCAATCGGCAAGTTTGAAGCTCAACAGAACAGAAGCAACACAGCAGCGATTCACAGCGCAAACTCAACCTTCGGCAGTTTTAAAATCTGCTTATTCTTTGATTCGCTTCAAAAAGAAAACAGGATGCCTCCGGCACTACAAGATAATGAAGCTCGCATGAATCAGGACAGGGATCTCGACTAGAAACCTCGCCGTAAAGACCTCGACATCATCATTCAGACCTGGACGGGAGAGCTCGGCTGATTTTAGAGGTGTTTCGGAGTTTTTTGGACCTGTTTCGCAGCTTGCCTTGCTGCGATTTAAGGCTAGTGTCGCGACTGTTCTGGTGTAGGGGAAAGGGGACGTCGCCGGTCACTTCACCATGGCTGGTGGCGACGCAGCAGCAGAAAAGAGAGAGGGACGTGAGAGGGAGGAAGGGCTGGCCGGTGGAATTTTGTATCGTCTTTCTTTTTTTTTTGTGGTGTCTCGCTGCTGAAAATTTTGAAGAAGAAGAAAAGACCAGCCTCCTTAGCTCAAAAGGGGCGATCTAAATTAGGTCTTTGGCAGGGAAAGGATGCGGGTTTTGCATCCATGCCCACTTTTTGTCCAACATTTCAACTTATACGGGTCAAAGTTGTCCAGTTATAAAGACAAAAATTTCAAGTTTCTTTGCAAAGACAAAACTTCAGTCTAGAGCTGAAGTTTTGTCTTTGTAACTGAGTAACTTCATACCCGTATGCTGAAGTTGTTATCTTTATAACTTGATCGTAACTGAGAAACTTTGTCTTTGTAACTAGAGAATTTCAGCCACATATGCTGAAATTTTGTCTTTATAACTGGCGAACTTCAGCTTAACTGGTGCACTTCAGCTCAGCGAGGGAAAGGGAGCTGAAGTTATTTAAAAAGTGGGTACAAATTAAAAAAAATTTAAAAAGCGGGTATAGGTTAAATGGGGGCGACCAAATAAGGTGTCCCCGCAATTTTTACGGAAAGGATCTAGTTTTTTGTCTAATTTGATTTCTTTGTGTGTAAACATGGAGAGTGATAGATGGTAAGGAAGATAAAAAGGGAATTAGAGTGGTAATGTGGGGAATTTGGTTGTGCCTGAGATTTTGGGCCCTAAAATTGGGTCAATTTTAAACAAGGGTAAATTTTTTTCTTTCAAAAATAGTCATCTTACTACTAATTAAAATTCTTTTGTCAAAACGACCTAATTAACATTTTAACTAATTAAGTAAATAATTAATTAAAGCTAATGTATATTTTTGGGGATTTTCATGCATTAATCTAACAATTAAAGAGTAATTAACTCCTAAAAATACAAAACATGGGTTCTTAGAAAAGTACAAAACATGCACTTGTTCGATCAAAGAAAATAAAATTTAACAGAAACTGAATAGGATATAAGACATAGGTATGTATTATAGCGCAATTAGAGAAACACATGTCAATTATGTTAAGTTATTGCAAAATTATATATTGCACACATTCTTGAGTACCAAAACAAATGATTACCTATGATTAACATACAAAGAAATAATTTCGGCAATTCACATAGAACCATAAAATTTTGGAAAAGTATGCACTTGAGCATGCTGATGGCATAATTAACAAGATAGTACATTGTCACTTAAGGAGTCGCCTTCTTTCTGATTTCTACACGGTAACAGTGACAAGCAGCGAACCAACCGAGCAAGAGCATTCTTTAGTGTGCCCTTGTCTTGCAAGTAAAATTTGTTCTTCTGCAGAATGTCCTCATAGTTCTGGAGAATCTGTATAAAATAAGAGGCTTTTTAAGAAAAAACTCCATCACGACATTTAAGACAATAAATCATAACAGAATAAACAGAAATGGAATACAATACACTGATACATAAAAATCTTACATCAGATGAAATGATGCGTGAAGAAAATAAAACAGCACTATACAACAATAGCAATTTCATCACTTTAAAGACAATGGGTTGAGGAAAACTCTTCTTTTATGATAAGTCACCTAAATATAATTTATTTAGTATCAATCTGATAAGTGGCCTAAATAATTTATCTATTTTTTGATAATCTGTGTGAGATAGCTAGTGGCAATGTTGTGTCTTACTATTTCGTTTTTCATAGTGCCAAGGCCTATTTACTAGCTATCGCTTTTGCTTTGCATCTCTTCTGGATTTCATGTTGTTTCTATTTTTCCTATGATTTCTGTGGTGGTATTGATATTGTCTCCTTTTGTCTTCTTGAGCCGAGGGTCTTTCAGAAACAGCCTCTCTACTCCTACGGGGTAGGTATAAGGTCTGCGTACACACTACCCTCAAGACCCCACTAGTGCGATTTTACTGGATTGTTGTTGTTGTTATTTTTTGATAACCCGGGAATCACCGAAGGCCAGTGGTGCACGGTCTAAACTGAGTGGATAATGGGCCCATGACCGAGCCCTAGTAAGACCACAACTTATAATATGCGGGTTAGAACACAATATCAAGGTTCGTAAAAGCGCAACTTGTGATGTAAATACATTCCAACTATATTTTCCTTAATTGGTACATTCTAAGTATAATTCTATTAAGCACATTATCAAAGTTTACATCCAACACTAGGTTGTGCTGACTTTTCATTTTAGCCGCCACACCCGTGCAGCCACAACACTGGTACTGGCAGGGTGTGGTCAATCGAGATCGAGTACTTTAACCACTATCCATGGATAAATTTGACGAAAAATGAAAAAAATGAAAGAATGAATTTTTGTTGCGGCCTACTAGAGCCTACAACTTGAGAAATTCTCAAAATGAAAGGTTGAATTATTGGTTGTTGTGACGTCCCTTCCAGGGCCCGACCACCTAAGGTATTGTTCCACCTTGGCCCAACGTTCACCCCTCTAAGGTGTGCCCTTCAGGGGAGCAAAAAGCCTTAGGTGCCAGGTTCGATCCCAAGTGGTTGTAGCTGTCGAGGGGTGAACGTTGGGCCAAGGTTGAACAATACCTTAGGTGGTTGGGCCCTGGAGGGGACGTCACAAAAAAAAGGCGCCTTATTGTGAGGCTCACTCCCCTTAGGGCAGCACCTACAATACATGTATTGTTCCACCTTGGTCAGCCAGTTCACCCCTATCCGCAGCCTGTAGCATCTTGGGATCGAACCCGGAACCTAAGGCTTTTTGCCACCCCCGAAGGGTACGCCTCTCACCAATTGAGGTGCAAAGTCGGACAGTGGATATTGTTAAAAACCAATTTCAGACGTTCTTTCTCACATTTTCACCCTTCTCTTCTTCTCCAAACCCCATAGTCGACCTTCAAGCTATCTCTCCACCATAAGCACTTGGGTAAGTGATTTTAACTCCTATTTATTTTATTTTCCTTCATTAAACACTATAATTTAGGCCTAGAAACATGAACAAAGTAGAAATTAAGGGTTTTGGGTAGAGTCAGGGCTTATGGGATTTTGGGTAATTCAACCTCAAATTGGGGTCGAATTTCAAAACAAATCATGTACTTGAACTCGTGGGGGTATGGGTAGTCGGGTTTTGGTTCGAGCCTCTTGTTTGGACCGAGTGGGCCCGGGGTCGAATTTTGGTATTTTGGAAGAATGCTAGGAAGTCTATATTTAGGCTATGAGATTGTATTAATGAGTCATTATTGATATTGTTAACTTAATGTTGTCTAGATATCGTTGTTTCGGAGTTGAATTCCAAAGGAAAGGTGGTGTTAGAGGCTTGAATTTCTAATTTGGACCGAGGTAAGTGTCTTGCCTAACTTTGGTGAGGGAATAGGTATTGTGTGCTATGTGCTATGTGTTTATCATGTGCAATGCATAGGTGAGGTGACGAGTACCTATGCATTGTGTGTCAAGAATGCCCGTGAGTTTGTTTTGATGAAATTCTTGATATTACTTCCATAATTATTGTATTATGAATTTATTTCTACTTGGAAGTTGATTTTTGTTGATAAATCCTTGTTTATGAACTTGTGATATGATGGTTCGGTTGAGGAACCAATTGTTAAAAGAAATTATGGAAGAGATTGGTTATAGCTAAGACCCTTGTCAGGCAATATTATAATTTTGACTGATGTTTTCCCCTTGCTGGGTGGTTATTGATTTTTACTTCCATTATGCTGCATTTTCCCTGCCATCGATATTTGTCATTGTTTTGGTAAAGAAAAGTGTGAAGCACGAGGGGACATAACGTGCCGAGTGATTTTATTATTTAAGCACGAGGAGACATGTCGTGCCGAGTGACTGCAAGGTTATACACGAGGGGACATTTCGTGTTGAGTGACTTTATTATTTATGCACGAGGGGACATTCTGTGTCGAGCGATTGTGAGATTATGCACGAGGGGACCCGGTGGACCTTGACGGAAGAAGTATCCTTCAGTCCCTTCAGGAGACATCGAGGTATACCCGTTGACATTCGTGGGCCTTGGCGTCTCTTCTATCACTAGTTATTTATCATGTCTTGTTTTTCCTCTAGTATTCAGAGACATCTATGTATTTTCTTTGTATTTAGCACTCCTATAGATAGTTTGTGAGTTTGTGACTCCCGATTTTGGGGTTTATGCGACGCATTGTATTTTGTTACGTTCACTTAACCTTGAAATTTTATTCATTTTTCCATTGTTAAAGATTGTAAACTGTTTTTAATTAATTATGTGTTTTCATGTTGATTTAATTTGTTACGTTGGCTTGTCTAGCGGGTTCAACGTTAGATGCAGTCACGGCCTGAATGTGGGATATCGGGTCGTGACAAGTTGGTATCAGAGCTCTGGATTGCTTAGGCCTCACAACTCACGAAAAACCTTGGTAGAGTCTGAGGGAACGGTGCAGAGACATCTGTATTTATCCCCCAGAGGCTGCAAAGTTAGGAATAACTCCACATTCTTCATCTATGTCGTGCGATATTATTCTAAATACTAATTGAGTTTCTATTATATTCTCTCGCAGATGGTGAGAACATGTGTGCCCCCAGGATTAGATCAGCAGTCCGATACTCCTGCTACAACTCTTATGAGGGGCCAAGGTCGAGGCCGTGCTAGAGGCCGAGGTCGGGGCAGGGCTCAGCCCAGAGCAGCCGCCCCAGTAGAGGACCCTCAAGTCGAGTTTGACGAGGAGGTCCCAGCCCAGACAGATCCAGTGGGGCCAACTCAGGTCCCAGGGGGGGTCATTGCCACCCCAGTACTGTAGGACGCTCTTGTCCGCCTAGTGGGACTGATAGAGAGTGTGGCTCAGACCGGTCTTATTCCTACTGCACCAGTCGCCTCTCCGGCTTGGAGAGGGACCCAGACTCCTGCTACTCACACACCGGCGTAGATGAATCCTCAGTCCCAGACTCCGGCACTTCAACCAGCCGGAGTAGCTCAGCCAGGCATTGCAGCACCGGCAGTTGAGGGAGCAGCCATGTCAGCAGCTGCTCTATGGAGATTGGATAGGTTCACCAAGTTGTTCACTGCTACTTTTACTGGTGCACCATAAGAGGACCCTCATGATTATTTGGACAGATGTCATGAGGTTCTTCGGAACATGGGCATAGTAGAGTCCAATGGAGTTGACTTTGCTACTTTTCGTTTATCTGGCGCTGCCAAGACTTGGTGGAGGGGCTATTGTTTGCCCAGACCAGGTGGGTCTGCACTTTTGACTTGGACACAGTTTCAGATGTATTCTTGGGGAAGTTCCTTCCCATTACTCAAAGAGAGGACCTTCAGAGGCAGTTTGAGCGCCTCCAGCATGGATCTATGACTGTCACTCAGTACGAGACCAAGTTTATCACTCTAGCTATGCATGCATTGATGATACTTCCCATTGATCGGGAGAGAGTTAGGAGGTTTATTGAGGGTTTAGCTCAGCCCATCAGACTCCAGATGGTCAGGGAGTCGAGTACTGATATTTCATTCCAAGATGCGGTCGATGTAGCCAGGAGGATCGAGATGATTATGTCACAGGGTAGTGGTCAGGGAGTTGACAAGAGGCCCCGTCACTTTGGTAGATTTAGTGGAGCCTCATATGGGGGCAAGGATTCGTTCGACAAAGGTCATCCTCCCAGACTATTTCAGTCAGCACTTCAGGTATCTCACCGTGCACCGCCAGCTCCTATCAGTGCACATCCACTCCAGAGTTGCCAGGTTGGTTATCAGGGTCGTCAGGGACAGTTCCAAGCTCAGTATTCTCAGCCGCCGAGGTCTTTCTTCACATGCGGTGGTACGGGGCACATCTCCAGGTTCTTCCCCTGAGGTTTTTGTGGTTCGCAGTATCAGGGTTACCGTGCTATGATTCTCGCATCTGGTGCACCCTTACCCTCTCAGCCACCTAGGGGATATGGAAGTCAGGCTCATAGAGATGGAGCACAGGCCACGAGGGGTAGGGGTCATGTTACAGCAGGTAGACCCAGAGATGTTCAGATTGGAGAGGCTCCGCCCCGGTGTTATGCTATTCCTGCCAGACTTGAGGCTGAGGCCTATGATGCTGTTATCACAGATTCACAGGTATTGTCTCAGTTTGCAGCCGAGATGCTTCGGTGTTATTTGATCCAGGTTCTACTTTCTCCTACGTGTCTGCATATTTTGCCCCTTATTTGAGCATGCCTCGTGATTCTTTGAGAAGGGTTGTCTGGCCTATTTGGCTTATGTTCGTGATTTTGGTGCCGAGGTTCCTTCTATGGAGTCTGTGCCCGTGGTTCGTGAGTTTCCAGAGGTATTCCCTGCTGACCTGCCGGGTATGCCACCCGACATGGATATTGATTTCTGTATTGAGGTAGCTGAGGGCACCCAGTCCATTTCTACACCTCCATATCGTATGGCTCCACCAAATTTGAAGGAATTAAAAGAGTAGGATATTGTTAAATAAAGGCTTCATTAGGCCTAGTGTAGCCGAGGCCCCAAGTCCGAGAAATGAATTTTTAAAGAAAATTATTTTCTGAAAATAATAAAGATGTTTGAAAATGAATGTTGATGTGAAAATCGTGTTACCGGGTCCGTATTTTGGTTCCGGATCCCGGAACATGCTTAATATATGTTGTGTAAGTTATTTGCGAAATTTGGTGTAAAACGGACTTGAAATGACGTGTTTCGGGTAAAAATCGGAATAATTAAGTCTTATGAAATTTTAAGAAATTCTATGAATTTTGAGGTTTAATTCATTGATTTTGAGGATATTTTGGTGATATGAATGCTTGAATAAGTCCCTAGGATGATTTGGGAGTCGTGTGTGTTTTTGGTTTTGAGACCCGAGGGCTCGGGTGTGTTTCAGGGTGTTTTTACTCATGAAAACACTGCTGGTGCACCCTTTTCTGGTGTGCCCGCACCTGCGAGCCTAGGACCGCAGGTGCGAGATCGCAGGCGCGACGCCGAGTCTGCAAGTGCGGTCCATCTCGCAGGCGCGGACAAGTCGCCGCAGGCGTGGCTTTCCAGGGGCGGACGAATTTTCCGCAAGTGCAGGCCCCTCTGGGCCTGACCCAATTCCGTAGGTGTGACCCATTTTTCGCACCTGCGTGACCGCAGGTGCGGAAGTCGGACAATGAATATTGTTAAAAACCAATTCCAGACGTTCTTTCTCACATTTTCACCCTTCCCTTCTTCTCCAAACCCCATAGTCGACCTTCAAGCTATCTCTCCATCATAACCATTTGCGTAAGTGATTTTAACTCCTATTTCTTTTATTTTCATTCATTAAACACTATAATTTAGGCCTATAAACATGAAAACAAAGTAGAAATTAAGAGTTTTGGGTAGAGTTAGGGCTTATGGGATTTTGGGTAATTCAACCTCAATTTGGGATCTTATTTCAAAACAAATCATGTATTTGAACTCGTGGGGGTATGGGTAGTCGAGTTTCGGTCTGAGCCTCGTGTTTGGACCGAGTGGGCCCGGGGTTGGTATTTTTGGAAGAATGCTAGGAAATGTATATTTAGGCTATGAGATTGTATTAATGAGTCATTATTGATATTGTTAAGTTAATGTTGTCTAGATATCGTTGTTTTGGAGTTGAATTCCAAAGGAAAGGCGGTGTTAGAGGTTTGAATTGCTAATTTGGACCCGAGGTAAGTGTCTTGCCTAACTTTGGTGAGGGAATAGATATTGTGTGCTATGTGCTATATGTTTATCATGTTCAATGCATAGGTGAGGTGACGAGTACCTATGCATTGTGTGTCAAGCATGCCCGTGAGTATATTTTGATAAAATTCTTGATATTACTTCCATAATTATTGTATTATGAATTTTTTTCTACTTGGAAGTTGATTTTTGTTGATAAATCCTTGTTTATGAACTTGTGATATGATTGTTCGGTTGAGGACCCAATTGTTAAAAGAAATGATGGAAGAGATTGGTTATAGGTGAGATCCTTGCCGGGCAATATTATAATTTTGACTGATGTTTTCCCCTTGCTGGGTGATTATTGATTTGTACTTCCACTATGCTGCATTTTCCCTACCATCGATATTTGTCATTGTTTTGGTAAGGAAGAGTGTGAAGCACGAGGGGACATGCCGTGCCGAGTGATTTTATTATTTAAGCACGAGGGGACATGCCGTCCCGAGTAATTTTATTATTTAAGCACGAGGGGACATGCCGTGCCGAGTGATTGTGAGGTTATACACGAGGGGACATTCCGTGTTGAGTGACTTTATTATTTATGCATGAGGGGACATTTTGTGCCGAGCGATTGTGAGATTATGCATGAGGGGACATGTCGTGCTTTGTTGTTTATTTAATTATCCCGCACTGGTAATTTTCATTGCTTTTACTTCTACATTCCGGTTATTATCTTGCTCTATTGTTTTAGAAATTGTTGCCCCTTTTTACCCCCAGCATGTACTCCCCGTAAATGTATTATTTGTTTAAATTTCTGTTATTATTGCATGTTTTACTATTTGAACTGCACAAGTATAAATTGTTGTCGGTCCTAGCCTTGTCACTACTTCGACCGAGGTTAGGCTCGTCACTTACTCAGTACATGGGGTCGGTTGTACTGATGCTACACCTGCACTTCTCTATGTTTTGCAGATTACGCAGCCGGACCCGGTGGACCTTGACAGAAGGAGTATCCTTCAGTCTCTTTAGGAGACATCGAGGTATACCCACTAGCGTTCGCGGGCCTTGGCGTCTCTTGTATTCCTAGTTCTTTATTCAGTCTTGTTTTTCCTCTAGTATTCAGAGACAATTATATATCATCTTCAGACTTTGTATTTAGCACTCCTATAGATAGTTTGTGAGTTTGTGACTCCCAGTTTTGGGGTTTATGCGACGCATTGTATTTTGTTACTTTCACTTAACCTTGAAATTTTATCTATTTTCCGATGTTAAAGATTGTAAACTGTTTTTAATTAATTCTGTGTTTCC
Source organism: Nicotiana knightiana (assembly GCA_005239525.1). NCBI lineage: Eukaryota > Viridiplantae > Streptophyta > Magnoliopsida > Solanales > Solanaceae > Nicotiana > Nicotiana knightiana. The sequence continues at coordinate 42,338 of ML411648.1, read as the reverse complement.
GTGTTGGTTTAGTTTGTTACGTTGGCTTGTCTAGTGGGTTCAACGTTAAACGCAGTCACGACCTGAAGGTGGGATTTCGAGTCGTGACAGTTGCATTTCATTACCAACAAGTTTTCCACAAATCTCTCATAACTTTGGATATTTGTATAGATCTATTTTTAGAATTTTGAATTACTTTTAGCCGAATCCTCGCACCTGTATTCGTACCTCGATCTGTACCCCAGAATCTTAAAACTTAGATTATGAAGGACCCGACCTCTAGATTCGCATTGGATCGAATACCATCACCCAAATCCGAGCAACATACTAGACTTGCATTTTCTATAATGTGTCGGTCAACGAAAATATAGATAAAGTTTCTTTTTATGTTTGTTGAAGACCTAATTAAGTAAATAAAAGTGTGCTCTCTATAACAGCTTAAGTTTATAGCTGAGATGGTCGCACAATTAAACATTGTATCAGAGCAGGCAGAAGTCCTGGGTTCGAGTCTCACCGCAACCAATATCATAAAGAATTTTCACGTGCTTGGCTCATTAAAAAAAATCAAGCTTGTACGTGAGGGGGCGTGTTGAAGTCATAATTAAGTAAATAAAAGTGTGATGTCTGTGACAGCTTAAGCTTTTAGATGAGTTAGTCACACAATTCAATGATAAATCAAAATATAGTTAGAGAATTACCGTCAACAACTGAAAATAATGCCAAATTAAAAATCAAGTTAAAACCTGGTCAAAAGTTTCCACATATAAAAATCTATTTATTTACCTTTTCAGCGTACAGTAAAAATGAAGACGGAAAATACTGGATCAAGAAGTCAAAAGATTTGAAAGCCATCAACCTCACTTCAATAGCCATGTTTTTCATTGCATTAAATATATATGTCATCATCAAGGATGACCATTTGACGTACACCAGCTATGATTTGTCAATTTGACGATCTGACCAAATCACATAAGCATGTTTCTTCCACTTAGAGTTAAAAAGGTGTGGGGTTGGGGAAACTAGTTGTTACTGTCACTAAATAAACCCACTTAATATAAGTAAAATAAGTGCAATAAGAAAATTAGTGGTCACTTAAGTGAATTATAGTGCACGGCAAGTTGGCAACTACTTCAGGTGATGGATACGTGCTCTCGGAAGTATTGTCGTATAGATAGCAAATGCACTTTTACTCATAGAAACCACGTCAAGTGCTAAAGAGAGGACTGGGAAAAAATGGTTTAGAAACTACCTCTTTACAGCCAGGAAAAATAACTGACTTGAGAAGCTGACAGAGTGTCTCGCAGACCAACTTATCATCGTCACTGATACGTTCACGTAATTTCTCAATAACAAAAAGCTTATGTAGTTTCAATTCAGCAGGGAATTTAAGAAGAACATCTCTAATTCCGATCAAAGCATTTGGAAGTCAAAAGAAATTGAGTATGGTTAACCACCAAAATATGTCATTGTCTATAAAGATGAGAAATAAGCCCTAAACGGAATAAAATAGGATAGCAAATGCTTTGCAATTTCAAAACACTAGCCATACTCAATATATGATGTTTTGTAAGAACCTAATCTTTTTTTTTTAGTCGAAGGAACAAAATGAATTAAAGAAGAAACACAAAGTAAACTTAAACCGGTGAAACACTAGCTCTAGCAAATGACATAATTTCATCTTCTATAATCATAACACTGTCACTTTTGTTCTTGTGCTTCATTTTTGGTGTAACATGGCTTATGTAAATACTTCTCACCCTAGCACCATGTTGAATGTTATTAGATTATTACATGACCTATAAGGCTCTTTTTTGGTAACTTTCCCGGCATCTTCTTATTTTATTATTTTAATAACCATGGTGTCTAGGCTAGCTTCCACGTACCTAGACTTTCCCATCATCTTCATGTTGCTGGTTTCTTATATGAATGTTAATCTTTTATCGATTAAGAAAACACTGCCACTTGAAAGTTTCTTTTCTAATAGAAACCCAAAAAAACGAAAAGAGAAAAAAGCAAAAAGAATAAAAGATAGAGAATGCAAGTGCCAAATGAATACAAAACATATATGTAGCAAACAGATATAAAATTACATGATGCAGTTTATATTTTATTTTTATTTTTTTAAAACTTTTTTGCCCTTTGTCGTAACAGACTGTGCAATAATGTTAACAAGTTAGTACCTTTACGAACTTTGGCATTGTGATGACTTGTTTGCTGAAGAAGCTCTTTCAACGTTAAACCTTCTTGCTAACAGCTAACTCAGCCTTCTCTTAAGCTACACTTTGTTCAGGTAGAATAATTGCTGCAATTAATCAAGTCATTAATAAAAACATACTTTAATCCGTCAATCTTCCTCAGCTGCATAGACACCTTTATATTACACCATTTTGATCAAAATTTACACCACTAAATGGAAACCAAAATAGTTCCAGGCATTAACTTAATACAAAAAAATATGATCGTTACTGTCCAAACAGACGATTGCAAAAAAAGGAGTATATTTTACCACTTTTTACCCTGTTACAAGAATAGAAATCATATATAGGCACAATATAACTAACCAAGTTCATCATTTTTCTTTACCTTTGGATTTGATTTCAGTGTTGGTAGCATTCTGGGCCGGAGGCAATTTTCTTCCAATTTTTCTTTTTATTTTCTGCAGACCAATTCTTAAGCATGTGAAAAGAAAAAAAGAAACAGGAATTGATTGAAAAATTATTGAATGAAATATTTACTTTGAAATCAACACCACACTTTTGCTTATTCTTGGATTGAGCTTTAGCCTTGTTGACCATTGTTTTGAAGTAAGGTTTTGCCCTTGTATGTAGGAAGAAAAGAAAGTCTATTAATTGCATATAAAAAGCCTTTTTATAATTTTAAAAATCGTTTTTGTCATAAATAGATACACACTCAAAGAATGTTAGATAGACACTTTAATGTTCCTAATGATCAAATACACTTTTCTTGCCATTGTCTCGCCAATACCTCGCATTGACCGGCCAAATGTGTGTTTTTCAGTAGCACGTTTTGGTTTTTCTTCCTTTGAAATAGCCTTAAACTTAGGCCCCGTTTGTGAATAGATTTTTCCAAGATATATTTGGGATTATTTGGGAAATACATATTTGGACATACATTTTGTCCATATTTTGGCAAAATCCCAAATTCACTAAAATTGGTGATTTTGGGTCAAAATCCCAAAACTTGGGAATTTTATACATGTTTTTCCAAAATAAAAAGTGAAATATATTTTTCAAAAATCATGTCCAAACACATTTTCATCTTCACACCAAACTTCACCCAAATTTGATTTTTCCAAAAAATGTGGGAACTCATGACCAAACGCTAGCTTAGAACTTTTGGATTTTCATTTGAACTACTCTACTTGATGAAATTCTTATTAATAAATACTTTTGACAGTTAACTATGCCTGTATGGTATTATTATAGCTGATGTGGTCAATTGCGTGTTAATCACAAGTATAAAGCGCGTGAATACGATTAAATTTAATAATAAAAAAATTAAAAATAGATCGAGTTCTATTTATTCCTCCCCGTACCCTAACCCTTCCTTTTCTTCACTCATGTTCCCTTATCCCTCTCCCCTTTGTTAATTGTGCCCCCCCCCCTCAATTTCTCTTCTTCTTCCTTTTTCCTCTCTTCCCCTTTTATTCCAAATTAAGTTCATAACGAAATTTTTGATAAATCGCACTCCAACTCCATATTAAATCGTCATATTTGTCTATTTTCAGCTTTTCACTATCAATAACAATACATGCTCTGCATTAGAGAAAATTTCAGTTTTTCACTATCAATAACAATATAATGCTCCGCATTAGAGAAAAGTCTACACCCATTATCATAAAAACAAACCCATCGGATCAAGAAAAATGAAAAAATCAGGTTTAATTTTGTAGTACGAATGGGTCAAAAGAAATTGAAAAGCAAACATTGTTCCATGATTTCTGATTTGCTGAAATTATTTATTGATTTGTTGGGAGAAATCGGGTCTGATTTCGATAATGGTAAAAGTTGTTCATTGCTTCATGATTTTTTTTTAATCTTTGGAGGTGGTGGCTTTTGTCTTTGAGTTTTGGTGACTTTTTCTTTATTTCATGGCAAAAGATTTTGCAAAATGGTTCATATTTTCTTGGTGAGAAGTGCCACACCTCCTTTTTACTACCTTCGAATAATAAGGGTAATAAGGTAGTTTTTCCAATTAAAGTAATTTTATTCGAATTTGGGATTATTTATTTAATTTTCAGAGTTGCCACCCGGATTTTTTACAGTGTTCTGGATTTTTATCTCACCACGTTATGTAGCGCAGCTCGGGCGCGTAGCCGGGAAGCCTTTGTGCGAAAGCGATTTATGAAATAATGATATTATAAAGGAAACTGTTTCCTGAAAAATATAAAGTGTGTTAAAATGAAATTATGATGAAAACTGTGTAAGTGAGGCTCGTATTATGGTTACGGAGCCAGGATAAACCCAATATGCTTAAATTGAATATATGTGAAAATTGGGTGAGAAACATAGTTGAATTTGATGGGATTTGAACTGAAAATGGGAAAATGTGAAGTGAGAAATTTTATGTGATTTGAGGTGTAAATTCAATTTTATGATGGTGATTTGCTGTTATGAATATTTGAACAAGTCTGTAATGTGTTTCCGAGGTTGTGTACACTTTTGTTTGAGGTTCCGAGAGCTCGGGATAGTTTCGAGTAGGTTTCGTGGTGCATTGGACTTAAAATCACTGAGCGTTGTGGGTACAGCCGCAGGTCTCTGTACGTGGGAGCGCGGCCACAGTCATTTTTCCGCGATCCGCGGTGGAGGCCTGGACGGGGATACCTATACATAACGTATTTTACAACTATTTTTCACTTTTCAAAAATCCTAAAACCCTAGAGGCGATTTTCAAAAGACCCATTCTTCTCTAAAATAATTGTAAGTGATTTCTAACTACTTTTCTTCATTGCTTAACATCCTACTACAAGATTTCATCTTAGAATCAAAAGACTTTCATGGGAAAATTAGGGGATTTTCGGAAAAACATGAAAACATGGAAATTTGAGAATTTAGACCTCAATTGGGGTCGGATTCCAAAACCAATCATACACCCGGGCTCGGGGGTGAATGAGTAATCGAGTTTTGGTCCGAACCTCACATTTAGACCAAGCGGGACCGACACCAATTTTTGAATTTTTGGGAAAAAACTCTTGAAACCTCCTTTCCATGCATTGGGTTTCATCTAATTGGCATTCATTAATGGAATTAAGTAACTTGTGATTAGATACAAGCGTGTTGGCATTGGAATCAAGGGGTAAGGCAGTGATTGAAGGCTGAGCTGATTTTCTGGCTTTCGAGGTAAGTGTTTGGCCTAACCTTAGCTTGAAGGAGTATGATTCCTCCTTTGTTCGTTATGTGGATAGCATGGGTGTGATGTATAGGTGTGGTGACGAGTACCTATGCATCACCCAAGTCTTGTAAAGCAAGATCCTTTTCCCCGTTGCCCCTCTTAACTGTTGGTTGTCTTAACTGCTCTATGCTTACTCTGCCTTATTGATTGTTTGACTTGTTAAATCGTTGTTGCTTATTTGTATAATTGTGGGAAGAAGTATTGGTTATTGAATTGGCTACTTTGTGAAATACACCTAGTGGAGGTACTTGGTAATTGATTCTGGTTGTGGAACATACGGTTATACTGTGATATTGTTGTTGGTTTTCCTGACTCTGAGGTATTGTAAGGTTATGAGATCGATGCAGTTTACTTTCTTTATTATGGAAAACGAAAGTGTTGTGATTGGCTTGGCCTGACTTGTGAAGTTATGAAATTCCTATGATGTGATATGTCCAGTGGGAGAGGGTTGCACGCCACAACAGGAGAAATAAAGGAGATATGTTAGGGAGGAGTAATAAGGGAGGACATGAGAGAGTGGGTTGCACGCCGCAACAAGGAGGAATAAGGGAGAATATATACGTTTATATTAAATGATAATGTTGTTTTTATTATTCTTTAAAATTTTGAAATATCGATTTACTTAAAGTGAAAGAACGAAAGTGCGGAATCGTTATGGAGAATTTGTTATAGTTGAGCGTTATATTTCATTACAGTTTTCGTTATTACTTGTTCAGTTATATTCTAGTTCATTTTTATCTGTTGTCACACACTATATATGTTGTTGAAGCCCGACCTAGCCTCGTCACTACTTCGCTGGGGTTAGGCTCGACACTTACTCAGTACATGGGGTCGGTTGTACTGATGCTACACTCTGTGCTCTTTTTGCACAGATCTCGACGCATTCCAGCAGCAGTAGGTTTGGTTGAACACCGGATCACGTTGGAGACACGAGGTACATCTGCCAGTGTTCGCAGACATCCGAGAGTCTTCTCATTTATGACTCACTGTTTTACATTTAATTCAGACAGTTCACTACTTTCTTTCAGACATTTTTGTGTAGTATTCTTAGTCGTTTGTGGATTAGTGACACCAGACCCTGGGGGTAGTTATAGAGTCCATTTATTTTCATTTCGCAATCCTTTCACATTGTGGTAATTATTTATTCAGTTATGAAATCATTGGAAATACAGTTATTGGGTTATTGGGAGTTATGAGGACTCAGAGAAATTTTGGGAGTTTATGAAAGCTTGGCAGTTGAAAAGTTGTTTTAAATTTCATTATTTATGTTTAAACGTTGAACTTGTAGGATACTTGTTAAATGAAAATCTAACATTGGCTTGCCTAGCAAGTGTGGAGTTAGGCGCCATCACGACACCTAGAGGTTGGGAATTTGGGTCGTTACAAGTTGGTATCAGAGCTCTAGGTTTACTTAGGTCTCACAATCCACAAACAAACTTAGTAGGGTCTGAAGAATCGGTACAGAGACGTCTATACTTATCTCTCAGAAGCTATTGAGTTAGGAAACAACTCCACTTTTATTTCTACTCTATCGTGCGATTCTTTTATCTCTAATACTAATTCAACTTCTTTTACTCTATCGCAGATGGCGAGGACACGTGCCTCATCTTCCACTAACCGAAATTCCAGACTTCCAGCACCAGCAACTCCTACTAGGGGCAGAGGCCGGGGCAGGGGTAGAACTCAGCCCACTGCTCAGGCGGCAGCCACATCTGAGGAAACCCAGATTGAGATCGACGAGGGGGTTTCGGCCCCGACTGTTCCAGCCGGGCCAACTCAAGTTCCCGAGGAGTTTATTGCTACCCCAGTCGTTAGGTTGCTTTGGTCCGTTTAGTGGGCCTGATGGAGAGCGTGTCCCAAACTGGTAACTTTCATGCTGCAGCAGCCGTATCTCAGGCTGGAGGAGGAGTCCCGACTCCTACTACTCACACCCCAGTTCAGACTACTCCGCAAGTTCAGACTCCAGTGGTCAATACCGTTGGGGTCATTCAGCCGGTCGTAGCAGTGCCGCCCGCTAATGGGGCAACCATGTCAGCAGATGCTTTGTGGAGATTTGACAGGTTCATCAAGTTATTTCATGTCCATTTCAGTGGTGCTACTTCGGAGGATCCACAGGAATATCTAGATAGATGTCAGGAGGTGTTGAGTAACATGGGCATTTTGGAGACCAATGGGGTCGACTTTGCAGCTTTTCAGATGACTGGTTCCGCCAAGCAATGGCGGAAGGATTATTTGTTGACTAAGCAGTTGGATCACCTGCCTTGACTTGGGATCAGTTCTCTCATCTCTTATTGGAGAAGTTCTTACATGTCACTAATCGGGAGGATAAGCGCCGTCAGTTTGAGCGGCTTCAGCAGGGTAGTATGACTGTGACTCAGTATGAGACCCGTTTTGTGGATCTGAATAGACATGCTACTCTTATATCGCCCACCGAGAGGGAGAGGGTCACACGATTTATTGAGGGCTTTACTCAGCCCATCAGGTTTCAGATGGCCAAGGAGACATGGTCAGAGATTTCTCTTCAGGATGCAGCCAACACAGCTAGGAGGGTCGAGTCAGTTCTTGGGATAGGAGGTCAAGGGTCAGACAAGAGACCTCGTCACTCCGGTGTTTTCAGTGGTGCCTCATCTAGAGGTGGGACTTCATTTAGCAAAGTTCATTCGTCCAGGCCGTTCCATTCAGCACTACAGGTTTCACACGGTAATTCTGGGGGTCGTGGTTCTTATGTACCTCCTTCTGCTCGGTCAGCCTACAACGCTTCTTCAGCTCCTATTAGGGCACCTCCTATGCAGAGTTATTATCATGGCCAGTCATTTCGTCAGGGTCAGTCCTCATATCAGGAAGGATGTTTTGAGTGTGGTGAATATGGGCATATTCGTAGAGTTTGCCCGAGGCTTTCGGGTAGTCAACAGCAGTAACAGGGTTCTCGTGCCATAGTTCCGGTACCAGCTGCAGCACTACCTGCCCAACCAGCAAGGGGTAGGGGTCAGGCAGTTAGAGGTAGAGGCCAAAATGTTAGGGGTGGAGGCCAGCCTGCTAGAGATGGAGGTCCTCCCATAGGAGTTGTCCAGGGTGGTGGGGATCTGCCCCAACTATATGCTTTCCCAGCTAGGCCCGAGGCAGAATCTTCCGATGTTGTTATTACAGGTATCATATCAGTTTGTGATAGAGCCACTTTCGTTTTGTTTGATCCGAGGTCTACTTATTCATATGTCTCATCTGATTTTGCCCCATATTTGAATGTGCCCCGTGATCCCTTTAGTGCTCCTGTTCATGTGTCTACACCGGTGGGGGATGCTATTGTGGTAGATCGAGTATATCGTTCGTGCGTGGTAGTCATTAAAGGTCTTGAAACTAGTGTCGATCTCCTACTTCTAGACATGGTTGACTTTGATATCATACTAGGCATGGATTGGTTGTCACCCTACTATGTCATTTTAGAATGTCATGCTAAGACTGTTACATTAGCTTTACCGGGGTTGCCTAGACTATAATGGAAAGGAATTCCTCGTCGTTCTTCCAGTCGAGTGATTTCATATGCTAAGGCTCGTCGCATGATGGAGAAAGGGTATTTGGCTTATTTGGCTCACATTCGTGATTATGATGCTGAGGCTTCTTGTATAGAGTCATTTTCCATCGTGCGTGAATTTCCTGAGGTATTCCCTTCAGACCTTCCAGGTATGTCACCCGACAGAGATATTGATTTCAGTATTGATGTGGCTCCGGGCACTCCCATTTCAATTCCTCCATACTGTATAGCGCCATCAGAATTGAAAGAGTTAAAAGAACAGTTGCAAGATTTGTTGGATAAGGGTTTTATAAGACCCAGTGCCTCGCCTTGGGGTGCACTAGTGTTATTTGTAAATAAGAAAGATGGGTCAATGAGAATGTGCATAGATTACAGACAGCTGAATAAAGTTACCATCAAGAACAAATATCCATTGCCTAGGATTGACGACCTATTTGACCAACTTCAGGGTGCTAAGGTGTTTTCAAAAATTGATTTGAGGTCAGGCTACCATCAGCTGAAGATTAGGGCTTCCGATATCCCTAAGACAACTTTTCGTACAAGGTATGAGCATTATGAATTTTTGATTATGTCGTTCGGGCTGCATGCACCAGCAGCCTTTATAGACTTAAAGAATCGGGTCTTCAAGCCGCATCTAGATTCCTTTGTAATCGTGTTCATTGACGATATTCTTATATATTCCCGCAGTCGAGAAGAACATGAACAACATCTCCGTATAAGACTCCAGACTTTGAAGGAAAATCAATTATATGCTAAGTTTTCTAAATGTGTGTTTTGGTTAGATTCAGTGGCCTTTTTGGGTCACATCGTATCAGCTGAGGGTATTCAAGTCGATCCTAAGAAAGTGGAGGCAGTCAAGAACTGGCCCAGACCCACCACAACCACAAAGATTAGGAGTTTCTTTGGTTTGGCTGGTTACTACCGTCGTTTTGTTGAGGGGTTTTCATCCGTAGCAGCCCCAATGACTAAATTAACTCAGAAGAATGCTCCATTTAAATGGTCAGATGAGTGCGAGGCGAGCTTTCAAAAGCTCAAGACCGCCTTGACTTCAGCACCTGTGTTGGTATTACCATTAGATTCGGGTTCCTTTACGGTGTATTGTGATGCTTCTAGAGTTGGTCTTGGTGCAGTGTTAATGCAGGACGGTAGGGTAATTGCGTATGCGTCGCGTCAGTTGAAGGTCCATGAAAATAATTACCATGTTCATGACTTAGAGTTGGCCGCTATTGTGCATGCCTTGAAAATTTGGAGGCATTATTTTTATGGTGTGTCGTGTGAGATTTTTACTGACCATCGCAGCCTCCAGTATTTATTCAAGCAGAAGGATCTAAATTTGAGACAGCGGAGGTGGTTAGAGTTGTTAAAAGATTATGATGTCACAATACTGTATCACCCGGGGAAGGCCAATGTTGTGACCGATGCACTGAGTAGGAGGGAAGTAAGTATGGGCAATCTTGCATATATTCCGGTCAGCGAGAGACCGTTGGCATCAGATATTCAGACGTTGGCAAATCAGTTTGTGAGATTAGACATTTCTCCCAGCAAAGTTCTAGCTTGTACTGTCGCCCGATCTTCACTAATCGATTGTATCCGGGAGAGGCAGGGTGATGACCGACACTTGGCAGTCCTTTGAGACAAGTTTCGGCACGGTGAGGCCAGGCATGTTACGATTGGATGCTGGTATTTTGAGGATGCAGGGTAGGCTTTGTGTGCCTAATGTCAACGGTATTCGTGAGTTGATCCTTGAGGAGGCTGACAGCTCTAAGTATTATATTCACCCAGGTGCAGGAAAAATGTACCAAGACTTGAAACAACATTATTGGTGGAGGAGAATGAAAAAGGATATCGTGGCTTATGTAGCTCGTTGTTTAAATTGTCAGCAAGTAAAATATGAACATCAAAGACCTGGTGGTCTACTCCGGCAGATAAAGATTCCTGAGTGGAAGTGGGAGCGTATTACTATGGACTTTGTTGTTGGACTCCCACGGACTCAGAGGAAGTTCGATTCAGTTTGGGTCATTATTGATAGAATGACTAAGTCAACCCATTTCATCCCAGTGGCTAGTACTTATACGTTAGAGCAATTAGTTGAGTTGTATATTCGGGAAATAGTTTGATTGCACGGTGTGCCGATATCCATTATATCAGATCGAGGTCCTCAATTTACCTCGCATTTCTGGAGAACATTTCATAAAGAGTTGGGTACCCAGATAGATCTCAGCACATCATTTCACCCTCAGACTGACGGGCAGTCTGAGCGTACCATACATATATTGGAAGACATGCTCTGCGCTTGTGTTATCGATTTTGGAGTTGCATGGGATCGATTCTTGCCATTAGCAGAATTTGCTTATAATATAGTTATCAGTCGAGCATTCAAATGGCTCCTTATGAAGCATTATATGGTAGGCGGTGCAAGTCGCCAGTTGGATGGTTTGAGCCAGGAGAGGCTAGATTATTGGGTACATATTTAGTTCAAGAGGCCTTAGATAAGGTCAAGATTATTCAGGAAAGACTTCCTGCAGCCCAGTCTAGGCAAAAAAGTTATGCCGACAGTAAAATCCGTGATGTATCATTCATGATTGGAGATAAAGTATTGCTTCGTGTGTCACCTGGGAAGGGTGTTATGAGATTTGGAAAGAAGGGTAAATTGAGCCCTAGGTACATCGTACCGTTTGAGATTCTTGATAAGGTGGGGGAGGTAGCTTATAGGCTTGCATTACCTTCAGGGTTATCCTCAGTTCATCCGGTATTTCATGTGTCAACGCTCCGGAAATATCATAGTGACTCGTCCCACGTATTAGATTTCAGCTCTGTCCAGTTGGACAAAGACTTATCTTATGAGGACGAGCCGGTAGCTATTTTGGACCGGCAGGTTCAGAAATTGAGATCGAAAAGCTTCCCTTCAGTTCGCGTTCAATGGAGGGGTCAACCTGTTGAGGCAACGACTTGGGAATCCGAGTTCGATATGCGGGATCAATATCCCCATCGTTTCCCCGATCCAGGTATGTCTCTATGTCCGTTCAAGGCTCCCAATACTGGCTGACTTCCGGCTCAAGGCATCGGCCATTACATTGGCCTTTCCCGGATGATAAAGAATGGTAATGTCATAGTCTTTCAACAACTCTAACCATCTTCGCTGCCTCATATTCAACTCTTTCTGCTTGAACAGATACTGTAAACTCTTATGATCGGTGAACACCTCACATGACACACCATACAAATACTGCCTCCAAATCTTCAACGCGTGGACAATGGTTGCTAACTCTAAATCATGGACTGGATAGTTCTTCTCATGAACCTTCAGTTAACGAGAAGCATAAGCTATAACCTTGCCATCATGCATCAACACTGCTCCAAGTCCAACCCGTGAAACATCACAATACATGGTATATGGCCCTGAACCTGTGGGCAACACTAACACCAGTGTCGTGGTCAAGGCTGCCTTGAGCTTCTGAAAGCTCGCCTCACACTCATCCGACCACCTGAATTGGGCACCCTTCTGAGTCAACCTGGTCATCGGGGCTGCTATAGATGAAAATCCCTCCACAAAGCGGCGATAATAACCTGCTAAGCCCAAGAAACTCCGAATCTCTGTAGTTGAAGTGGGCCTAGGCCAATCTCTGACTGCTGAAATCTTCTTGGGATCCACGTGAATACCCTCTGCTGACACAACATGGCCCAGAAGCAACCGAACTCAACTAGAACTCACACTTAGAAAATTTGGCATACAACTGACGATCCTTCAGAGTATGGAGGATGACTCGAAGGTGTTGCTCATGCTCCTCACGGCTACGGGAGTAAATCAAAATATCATCAATGAAAACAATCACAAATGAGTCCAAATAGGGCCTGAAAACTCGGTTCATCAACTCCATGAAAGCAACAGGGGCATTTGTCAACTCAAATGACATCACCAAGAACTCATAATGCCCACACCGAGTGCGAAAGGCTGTCTTAGGGACATCAAACACCCTAATCCTCAACTAATGGTGCCCATATCTCAAATCAATCTTGGAGAACATTGTAGCACTCTGAAGCTGGTCAAATAAATCATCAATCCTCAACAAATGATACTTATTCTTAATAGTAACCTTGTTCAACTACCCGTAGTCAATACACATCCTCATTGAGCCATCTTTCTTCTTAACAAACAATACTGGAGCACCCCAAGGAGAAACACTAGGCCTGATGAAGCCTTTATCTAGCAAACCCTGCAACTGATCCTTCAAATCCTTTAACTCTGGCGGAGGTATACGATAAGGCGGAGTACAAATAGGTTGAGTTCCCGGAGCCAAATCAATGCAAAAGTCAATATCCCTGTCGGGTGGAATACCCGGCAGGTCAGCAGGGAATACCTTTGGAAACTCACGAACCACAGGCACAGACTCCATAGAAGGAACCTTGGCACTAGAATCACGAACATAGGCCAAATAGGCCAAACAACCCTTCTCGACCATACGTCGAGCCTTCATATAAGAAATAACTCTACCAGAAGAATGACTATGAGTCCCTTTCCACTCTAAACGAGGTACTCCTGGTAAGGCTAAGGTCACAGTCTTGGCATGACAATCAAGAATATCATGGTAGGGAGATAACCAATCCATCCCCAATATAACATCAAAGTCTATCATATCAAGAAACAAAAGGTCTACACGAGTCTCAAGACCACTAATAACCACTAAGCATGAACGGTAAACTCGATCTACCAAAATAGAGTCACCCACCGGGGTAGACACATATATAGAAGAACTCAGGGAATCACGGGGCATACTCAGATAAGGAGCAAAATATGAGGACACATAAGAGAATGTAGATCTTGGATCAAATAAACTGAAGCATCTATGCTGCAAACTGAAATCATACCTGTAATAACTGCATCTGCGGCCTTACCTCGGGCATGGCAGGGATAGAATAACAACGGGGCGGAGCCCCTCCAACCTGAACATCTCTGGGTCGACCTACTGCGGGCTGACCTCTACCTCTCATGGACTGTCCTCCACCTCTATGAGTCTGACCTCCACCTCTTGCACCTCGACCACCACCCCTAGCTGGCTGAAGGGGTGGGGATGCACTTGATGTGGGAACCATGGCACGGGAACCCTGATACTGAGGACCACCAAAACCTCGGGAGAAAAACCTAGATATGTGCCCCGTACCACCGCAAGTGAAGCTAGACCTCGGCTGTTGAGAATACTGACCCTGGAACTGTCCCTGATAACCAGAATGACCACCCTAGAAGCTTTGAACCAGTGGTGCACCGCGGGACACCTGGAGTGCCGACTGGAATGTCCTAGGAGGATGGCCTCTGCCAAAAGAATCCCTTCCTCCAAATGAGGCACCACTGAACCGGCCGAAATGACGAGGTCTCTTGTCAGACCCCTGACCACCGCCTTGTGATAGGACCATCCCAATACGCCTGGCCACATCAGCCGCATCCTGCAAGGAGATATCAGTACCTGTCTCCCTGGCCATCTGAAGCCTGATAGGCTGAGCTAGACCCTTAATAAACCTCCTCACTCTCTCTCGATCAGTGGGAGGTATCATAATGGCATGTCGGGCTAGAGTGATAAACCTGGTCTCGTACTGAGTGACTGACATAGAGCCCTACTGGAGACGCTCAAATTGTCTCCGAAGATCCTCCCTCTCGGTAACTAGAAGAAACTTCCCCAAGAATAACTCGGAGAACTGAGCCCAAGTCAAAGGTGAAGACCCAACTGGCATGGTCAAGCAATAGTCTCTTCACTAAGTCTTGGTTGTGCCAGAAAGATAAAATGTAGCAAAATCGATCCCGTTGGTCTTCACAATGCCCATGTTCCGAAGGACCTCATAACAACTGTCCAAGTAATCCTGGGGATCCTCTGACGGTGCACCAATAAAAGTAGTAGGAAATAGCTTGGTGAACCGATCTAGCCTCCATAGAGCATCTGCTGACATAGCTGCTCCCTCAACTGTCGGTGCCACAATACCCGGCTGAGCTACTCCGGCTGCCTGAGGTGCCGGAGTCTGGAACTGAGGAGCTAGCTGCTATGGTGTGTGAGTAGCAGGAGTATGGGTCCCTCCCCTAGTCTGAGAGATGGCTGGTGCAGTAGGAAGAAGACCGTCCTGAGCCACACTCTCCGTAGGTCCCACTAAGCGGACAAGAGCGTCCTGTAGCACCGGGGTAGCAATGAACCCCTCTGGGACCTGAGCTGGTCCCACTGGAACTGTCTGAGCGGGAACCTCCTCGAAAAACTCAACTTGAGGATCCTCTACTGGGGCTTCTGCTCTAGGCTGAGCCCTGCCCCGGCCTCGGCCTCTAGCACGACCTCGGCCTCGACCTCGGCCCTTCGTAAGAGATGCGACAAGAGTATCGGGCTGCCGATCGGAACCTAGGGAAGCACGTGTCCTCGCCATCTGCGAGAGAATATAATAGAAACTCAATCAGTATTTAGAATTCAAATCGCACGACAGAAAAGAATAGATGTGAAGTCTTTCCTAACTTTGCAGCCTCTGGGGGATAAGTACAGACGTCTCCGTACCGATCCCTCAGACTCTACCAAGTTTTTCCGGGAGTTGTGAGACCTAAGCAACCTAGTGCTCTGATACCAACTTGTCACGACCCAAAATCCCACCTTCAGGCCGTGATGGCGTCTAACGTTGAACCCGCTAGACAAACCAACATTTTGATTAAATTGACTTATTAACAATTAAAATAACAAAAATAACTGGAACAATTATAATAAAAGTGCGGAAGTAATATAAAATTCAAGAACTAACATCGAAATCTCGTAATAATTTCCATAAATACAACCCCAAAAACCGGTATCACAATCTCACGAACCGTCTAAGATTTTACTAAAAACAATGGTCTAAAATAAGTGAGTACAACTGCCTTGGAGCTACAGAATAGGACAGAAAATGAGAAAAAGGATAGGAGGTGACGCCAAGGCCTGCGGACGCCTGCAGGACTACCTCGGTGTCACCGTGGATTGAAGGCTACTCCCTGAATCATTGTCCACTGGGTTCGACACTATAATCTGCACAACATAGAGAAGTGCAGGTGTAACATTAGTATAACCGACACCATGTACTGAGTAAGTGCCGCGCCTAACCTCGGCGAAGTAGTGATGAGGCTAGGACACGACAACAAATAACACTTGTGCAGTTCGATAATATAATAGGAAATAATGACGGGAAATAAGCAAGTAAATACAACAGCGGGGGAGAACATGCTGGGGGAAAAAGAGTAACAATTCATTGTAACAACAGGAAACTAGATAACAACTGAAATGTATGAAACAACAACAGAAATGAATAACTCTGAGCAGGTAAATAAACAAACGGCACGGCATGCCCGCTCGTGCATAACCTCACAACACTCGGCACGAAATGTCCCTCGTGCATAATAAATAAATCGCTCGGCACAGAATGTCCCCTCGCGCATAAACTCACAATCACTCGGCACAGAATGTCCTCTCGTGCATAATAAATAAATCACTCGGCGTGGAATGTCCCCTCTTGCATAATAAATAAATCACTCGGCACAAAATGTCCCCTCGTGCGTAAATAAATAATCACTCGGCACGGAATTTCCCCTCGGGCATAACCTCACAATCACTCGGCACGGCATGTCCCCTCGTGCATAACATATATAAAAGCAATAATTTAACAAGAAGATTCAACAATAAGAAACTCAATGTACAGAAATATCCAACAAGAATTCTATTGTCCCGGCCAGGGACTCAGCTATAACCAATCTCACTCAGAGGCATAATTTAACAAATAATCAATAACCTTATACATCATGAATTACCCTCAAAGAATAACTTCCAGAATGACAAATAACTCACAACACCGATAAATATCAATGAAAACCATATAAATTACCAAGTTCGACTCACGGGCAGGCTTGACCACAATATATAGGTACTCGTCACCTCACCTATACGTTAGACATGAAATAACACATAGAAAATAAGATTCTATACCTATTCCCTCAAGCTAAGGTTAGGCCAAACACTTACCTTGGCTCCAAGAATGCAAATCAAGCCTCTAGCACCGCTTTTCCTCTCGAATCCGACTCCGAAACAATTGTATCTAAGAGGTTACGTTGGAAGAATAGCTTCAAAATCGTCTATGGGTTTGGAGAAGAAGAGGGTTATGAATTTTTGCGTGAAATCCCGTTTTGATTATGTTTTTAGGCTTTTAAAAATCACTGAACAAAATTACCCTATGCGTTCGCGACCACCTAGTCGCGTTCGCACAAGGTTAACCAGCTTGGCCTATGCGTTCTCAGTTGAGGGGCCGCGTCCGCACAAGGTTAATACTACCCAGCCCTCCTGGACCCCCTCTATAAGCGTTCGCGACCTAGGTGGTGCGTTCACACAGTGTACCCCAACTGACCCTCAGCGTTCGTACCCCATATGGTGCTCACGCAGAACAATTGACCCTGATCCCCAAGACCCCCACTTTTACCTTGTGCGTTCGTGCTCCCTTGAGTGCGTTCACATATGGTAAATCCCTGGACACCAGAAAATAGCAATTACACCATATTTTTTAAGGCATTTTGCACTCCGACGCCTACCCGAAACTCACCCGAGCCCTCGGGGCTCAACACTAAATATACACACAACCTCTAAAACCTCTTTACGAACTTTTTCGAGTAATCAAAACACCAAAATAACATCATAAACACTGAATTAGACCTCAAAATCTATAGAATTTCTCAAAACTTCATTAACTTTCAAATTTCTCATTTTTAGTCCGAATTACCTCAAACTGAGTCCGTTTCTTACCAAATTTCACAGTTAGCACATAATAAATATATTGAACCTGTTCCGGGCTCCGGAACCATAATACGGGCCCGATAACACAGGTTCCACATAAATTCTCATTTTAAAAAACCTTTATATTTTTAAGAAAATAATTTTCTTTAAAAATTCATTTTTCGGACTTGGGATCTCGAAATTCAATTTCGGGTATACGCCCAAGTCTCATATTTTCCTACGGACCCTTCGGGACTGTCAAATCATGGGTCCAGGTCCGTTTATCAAAAATATTGACCAAAGTCAACTTTATTTAAATAATTATTATATAAATCTTCATTTTATCCATTTTCACATAACGGCTTCCCGATTACACGTCCGGGCTGCGCACGCACATCAAAGTGAGATAAATGAAGGCTTTTAGGGCCTCAGAGCACATATTTAGTTAAATTACACGGGATGACCTTTTGGGCCATCACATTTGCCTTGATAGATAATATAATTTTTCAATATTATAGCTGAAATTCTAGTGATCTTCAAAATTCCTGGTGCTTCACAACTCTGTTAATCGAGGAAAATCATGCCCATCATGTTTTAAAATTCTATCGTGATGTTATTTTTGGAAAATGTTTTTTAACAAAGAAAAAATAGAAATAGTGGTTTAAAAAGGGTTCATCTGGCATATTTAGGGGGAAGTGCACAATTAGCCACTAATTAGAGTTGTATTTACTCTTTAGCCACTATTTAAAATATATTTACTCTTTAGCCAGTGCTTTAATAAATATTTACCTGCCCAGATAAAAATACCCCTGTGTCAGACATGATGTCCTTAACTTCACGAGTATTGTGTAAATATTAAGGACAAAGTGTCCTGAATTAGCACCTTCTGTTTTAAACTTTAGAATATCATGTCCTTAACTTCATATGCAGAGTAAATGTTAAGGACGTCGTGTCTTTAACTTCATGGGGTGTTGTGTAAGTATTAAGGACACATTGTCCTTAACTTCATGAGTGCTGTGTAAATATTAAGGACAAAGTGTCATGTTTTTCACCTTCTGTTGTTAAACTTAGGACATCATGTCATTAACTTCATATGTGCAGTGTAAACTTTAAGGACATGGTGTCCTTAACTTCATGTGTATAGTGAAAATGTTAAGGACATAGTGTCCTTAACTTCATGACTGTTGTGTAAATATTAAGGACGTGGTTCGCTTAATGTCTAGAAGCTAAGGGCATTTCATAAACGTTTGTCCTTAATATTAGATTCCTAGTTCAATATTTCAGGACGTTTAGAAAATTATGTCCTAACATTTGCTTGTTTCACTTAATGTCCATAAGTTAAGGAAATTTCAGAAATGTTTGTCCTCAATATTAGATTCCTTGTTCAATATTTCAAGACATTTAGAAAATTATGTTCTAATGTTTACTGGTGTCGCTTAATGTCCAAAAGACATTTTAGAAACTGAAATTGATACTCGTTTAATCCCCACAAAACAAATTCAAGTAAGGAATACAACTTCCCAATAACAATGCAAACAAATCCTTATAGCTAATTCGATTTAATTTTAAGAAATCAACAAAGCTCATGTGGTCATTTTCTCCAAAATCGGCTTCGTAAATTTTCAACAAACCCTAGCAACTTAGATCACAAATGGTCCAAATCTATAAAATCAACTTACAAAGGTGTTTTCCAACAAATATTTTGAACACCCAATTGATTTTGAATACCCAAATTTTCAGAGCATAACGAGAGCTTAAGTTCTGGAGAAGCGAGGGTTTTGAGATTTTGATAATGAGAAAAGGTTGAAAAGAAAAGAGATGAAGAAAGGGTAAAAACGTCTATTCATATTAAGTATAACAAAATAGTGGTTATATATGCTCAACATCGAAATTGCTGGCCAAATACTAAATAGCATCTTAAAAACTAACCACCCCACACCATTTCCACGCGTAATTATGTGAACTTTATCCAGGGAGATTTGCATCTATACCCAATTTTTGGGTCATAATTTAACTTAGACCCACTTTACAAAAGAAATTGGCGTACCCATTTTTCGGGTAACTTCAGACATATGGGGTCTGAAGTAGCAAGAATTTATGTCTGAAGTTTGAACTCCATAATTTGTTGCCTAAAGTGTAACCTTATCAAAGTAAAACTTTAAATATTTTCGTCTGAAGTTTGGCCTGACTTGCAAAAGCAATAAAAAAAACTTCAGTTCGTAGTGCAAACATCAGACAAATTAGTCTGAAGTTCTTCAGTTTGTAGTGCGAACTTCAGACAAGTTAATATGAAATTCTTCAGTTTATAGTGCAAACTTCCAAACTTCAGACAAAATTAATCTGAAGTTCTTTAGTTTGTAGTGCGATAAACTTTAGTTTCCCAAACTTGTTAGTCTTCAGTTGGAACATTCTGAACTTAACGGTCATGTAGGATCAGACGAAAACGATCTTATTCTGCTAATACTTGAGACTTTGGAGTTAAGATTTTGTGTTGATGTCGATTCTGTTAATATTGTTTCTCCAAAGTTTGTGAAATTTCAGTTGGTGTTGATTATGTTAATATTTAGAAGTTCGATGCTTCTTCGAGTTTTGACAACAAACTCTTGTTTTATTATTTACGTACTTTGTGTTGGGATGTAATGATGTTTGAGAGACAGTGGCAAGTTTTTCTTTCTTCTTGATTTGTCGCTTTGTCCAATTTCCAGAAATGATAACATGCGTAACTTACTGGATAACATGTTTGAGAGAGAAAAGAAGAAGAGGAAGAAAAGAAGAGGAGGAAGAAATGAAAGCATAAGTCACGGGATCTGAAGTTATCAAAATTATGATATACGTTAAAATAATTTTATTTCAAAAATATGAGTATAGATTAAATGGAGGCGACCAAATAAAACGTCCCATGCCATTTTTACCTTTATCCATGTAAGTTATGGGCCTAACTCTTCATCTTCTCGTCAGCCCAGCCCAATGCTTCCACCGTTTTCACAAATTCCCAAAATTGGCGCGAAAATCAATATCAGCAAAATTAGGCTTTCCGTCATAACTATTCCGATAGCTCAAAACCAATTCCGCCGGCAGTTCATTCAACGGTATCGATCGGAATGCCTAGCCGACGAGCTTCAAAACGCAAGCGTACAGAACAGAAGGAAGAAGCAGAAGAGCCAAAAAAGCAACAAGTTAAAAAAAGAGCAGAAGTGAATGAAAGCTCAAAAAAGTCACCATTAGTGGTATTTGCTCATGGTGCTGGTGCTCCTTCCACCTCTGATTGGATGATCAGGTCATCTCTCTTATATGCACTGATAGTGTAATGAATTTGTGTACCTTAAGTGTAACTTAAACCTGTTATAGCTGGTTACTTATCCTTTGTCATAGGTTATCAATGAAAACTTATTAAATAAAGTTATCTGTAATTACCTTTTGATTTTAAGTTAAAAATACCATCAGCGTAAGGAATATTTACACTATAAGGTCACTTTTACCGGTTGTTGTAGTAGGTAACGTGTGTTATTTTGAAGATTATAAATCTATATCTCAAGGAGGCTTACCTGTAAATATCCAAATATCCTTTCGATGACCTGTATATAACTTAAATTCTTACATTTTAAAGTTATCTGATTGTGTAAATATTTTTTATAATTTGATCACGCCCAACTATGTCTTATAAAAAGGACTAAGCGGTCGTTGCAAATATAATATGGTTTACAATTCCGGAGTCGAATCCCACAGAGAACTAAGGCTTAGCTACGTCCGGAGTGATGTTGTTCGACAACTACCTAAATATGTACCCTTTTCCAAGTAATACATACTAAATAGGCACATTCAATTGATGACTATTCAATCAACAACAATAAACACGTAGTTGAACAAGTAGAGAAAACCGACGACTCAATTATATAAAAACATAACAAGAATTTATCCTACAAAAGGTTGTACCAAAACTCTAGATAACAAACTAGTTATTCATAATAGTATGCAAAACTACAATACTAGAATTCATAACCAATAATAGAAATAGGAATAAGGAAGTGAAAAACTCGTAGAAGAATTTCCCGTCTTTCTCCTAGTGTGTTCTTGCCTCCTTAGGTCAAATCCCAGGTCTCCTCCCTGTCCAATTTCGGTCTCCTCTCAAAATGGTGTTTAATGACTATTTATATGTGTAGGCAAAATGCCTAGACGAAATAACCACGTCCAAAACTAAATAGGAGACAAAATAGGCCTGAAAACCCCGGAATATGCTCGCTACAGGCCTCGTGTCGCGAGGCAAAACACAGGCATCCATCTCGTGTTACTCCTGGCGTCGCCAGCTTCACTGCTCGCATCATTTGATCTAACGCGAGCTATTCGTTGCCTCATTCTGCTGCGTAACATTCAATTCCTTTCCTTTGCTTTTAAGTTATTCAAACTCTTCAAGTCACGTTTTTTTGTTTTATTTTCCTTTTCAGTTGTTCTTTTTTTTTTCTTCTTTTTTTGATTGTGTCTTCAATCATTGTTTCCATTATCTCATTATAATATTTCCCATCATCAAATAATCACGAGTGCCATTCTTGTAGTGCATAAAATACACATAAAATCTCTACTTTGCTCCCAATTTCGTCTTCAACGTACCTACACATAAAATAGACTTAACTAAGCACAAATATAATATAGTTTAGCATTAAAGCACCTAAATATAAGGTAAGTAATGCACTAAAAATATATAATTATAGCCACACATCAAGTGCATAGAACTCAAACTCAATTATTTTTTGTGAAAAAGAGTAAAATGACTTTTGTCACTTATGGAGAGAAGTCAATTTTGTCTTACAGTAAATACAAATTTTACTCATTTACTTCAATCAACACATTGACATTGTTGTAGATGACTTTCTAAAAATTAGAGTTTAGCTGCATGCTTTATGAGTAGCATAAAGCTTCTGTACTAACTTATCCAAGCTTTGTGAAGATGGAAGGAGATGTTGAGCAAGGAACTAAATGCTGCTGAAGTTGTGACCTTTGACTACCCATGTAAGATTTATGTTTCACTCGACTAATTATCTACAAACATTTATAGTACATATTTTTTTGCTGAAATTTTATGGACTCTGGCAGATATGTCTGGTGGAAAGAGGAGGGCTCCCCCCAAGGCAGAAAAATTGGTTGATTTTCACTCCAATATTGTCAAAGAGGTGTCTGCTAAATATCCTGAGCATCCGCTGATCCTGGCGGGGAAGTCAATGGGTTCAAGGTAATAGTCGTTGCTCATGTTTAGAACACTGTTTATACAATTTGGAACTTTCTCCTGTCTTATTTGAAATCAGTTGATGCCATCTAGACAACCTAATTCTGACCTTTGTGAATAAGAAAGAGGAATAATTCATCTCGAGTTGAATTTCTAGCACAAATTAATGTATCGGGGTGTTAGTCAGAAGGATGTCCGGGTCCTTACATTCTAGATCTCTTTCAATAGATGAGCTTCAGTATCTTGAGTTGAGTTTCTAGCACAAAATTAATGTATCGGGGTGTTAGTCAGAAGGATGTCCGGGTCCTTACATTCTAGATGAGCTTCAGTATGTGTCCATTCTAATCTCCGTAGCATTGTAAAAATTAACCTATGTGTAAATATCTTATTACCTTCGCTCAAATATGGTTTGCTGGATGCTCTACTACTTTCCAATTGCAGTGTTTGAATTGTTTCTTTCTAAGAGATTATGCTGAAAGGTACTTAGAACTTGGTTGTGTTTCATATAGTCATGTTTATATGGGTGCATTGCCTGATCTAATGTATTCATCGCCTTGTTGCACCGGATAATTGATGAAGTGCAGAGTGATGCCATTTATTCCATATTAACACATGTGGTGAATGTCCTCCTTTGTGTAGGGTTAGCTGCATGGTAGCTGCTAATGGCGTCGGTGCTTCAGTTATCGTTTGCTTGGGGTACCCATTAAAGGTTATCTATTATCCAGATAATGTTCCTGTCCTTCTTACCCATCTGTATTACAGCTCCAATTCCTGCTGCTCTGTTTTTATGCATGTAAAATGTGTATTTTGGTTTTATTTACTTCTTTAATGTTCCCTTTTTTCCCCAAGCTGGAGAGTTAATGATAATTGATTTTCCAGATTTATGTCTAATCTTCCTAAATCTTATACGGTTAAGATTCTACCTCCAACATGTATTTTGCTGATGTTCATATGATGGTGCCTTTTGGAAGATTGTTTCGAAATAATTCGAGTAACCCGAGATAGCGGAAAGATGTCGCTTCTTACATACTGAAAATCTAATTTCATCATAAATTCATGGAGTTTTGTATTTCTCCTGCTGGACTGTATTATTTACTCTTAGCATACAACCAAAGATTTTAAAAAGCGTATAAAATTTGTCTCTTTTTTTTCACAAGCTAGTAAGATGGCTACAAATTAGCTTGTGTTTGCATCCTGACATGGAGGAAAGTTGGAGACCAGTTGGTTTGTGTCTTTAACACCAACTTAAATTTCTTTTTTCCTTTCTAGTTGTTAAAAGCTGGATTGTTGTGCCCTCTATTTGAAACTATGAGTTGCTCTTCAATTTGTCTTTTTGTAATCTCTGATTCACAAGTCAAAACTCCATATTCCTGTTTATAATTGTAGAAGAATAAAGGCCTCTAGTTATTATAAGAAGGAAATCCCTTAATTCCCTCATTGCTAATTTATCTACTTTTAGCACTTGAAATTATTTTCTAATCTTTCTTGATAACTGTTGCAATTGAAATTTTTTGAATACTTGCATCTATTTTTTGGTCATGGGAGCCTACAAGTTGTTTGAGTATGTACTTGATGCATATACACACAGCCACTCATCGGGCGCAACGGTTGAGCCAGGAATTTCGCTTAAGGGTGTTAAAGGTTTAATATAAAAAAAGTAAATTTTGACCTACATACACATAATTTTCAATATATGCAGTATAATTTTCTCATGAAGGGTGTTCAACTAACCACCCTTCACTCTATGTGGCTACGCCACTGCACAAATGCAAAATTGGTTGCTCTCGAGAGTATCTATTTTTTATTTTTGATGTGTATGTACATGTTCTTTGTGTGATGTGCTACATTGGTTCTTATTCCAAAATCAAGTGCTTTATTTCTGTCAATCTTGAGTGGTCTTAATTGATCATTAAGATTAGAAACTAAGTACTGGTATCTGAGCAACTTAGTGAAGAACAAACAGTGATATTAGTTTTTGAGTTCATGTTCGTGATGTTCATTACTTATTTATATGTAAAGGTGGAGATATTTTGGCATGGTATACATTGCAGTGAAGATATATACTGCATATAAATGCATGTGAATTTACTGTTGTTATTAATATTATTGTTGTTTTTTACCTTTTTAGTAATTATCTTTTACTGAATATATATGCAGTCATTTCTTTTTTGTCTCTTTTATAAGCCTAGCTGCAAATCTTTCAGGGTGCAAAAGGTGCAACACGAGATGAGTTGCTGTTACAAATTGATATACCTGTTATATTTGTGCAGGTAAGCGCACTTGCTTAGAGATGCATCCATGTCAACATGGACATAAAGGTCGATCTTTTGGGAGGCTTATTTGTTAGACGGGCATTCGTGTTTAGTAATACACACAAGAATGGGTGCCCACATTAGCTAATCCTAATTGTTTACCGATGGGCTAGCCATACACGTACTTGTTATAGCCCTAACTGTACATTTGCACTGACATACATGCACACATAAATACATCTCATTATGATTTAATTGACAGCTTTTTTGCGTTTTAACTGAAATAAAAGAGCCCTTGAAGTTTCTAAAAGGTGTTTGTGTTTTCGCTCAACCACACCATGTTGTTGAGGTGTGTGGGGGCAACTTGTTTGGTGTAAGATCCCATTTTCAGAGAAAGCACTCATTGCTAATTTGATTGGTCATATAGCTAATTTCTTAATATTATTCACAGCTCAAATAATCATGTTCGTTGTCAGCCATTACTATAATACCATAATATTAGTTTCTTGGGAGAGGGTGGTAGTGCCAACTAAAAACTTATCCATGCTCAAAACTTTTGTAGTGTTTGGATAAAGTTAAAAAGTGCTTTTAAGCACTTGTTTTTAAGCTAAAATGACAAAAAAAAGCCAAAAGCTAGAATTCCTAACTTATGGCTTAAAAACTATTTTGGCTTAAAAGTCATTTAAAATAAGCCCATCCAAATGGGTTCTTTGTATAAATGTTGTGGCTTATATCATGTAGGGTAGCAAAGATGGGCTTTGTCCGCTGGAGAAGCTGGAAGCTGTAAGAAAGAAAATGAAGTGTGCTAATGAATTATATGTGATGGATGGTGGCGATCACTCCTTCAAAATTGGAAAAAAGCACTTACAGTTGGCTGAGTCCACCCAAGAGGAAGCTGAAAAGCTTGCTGTTCATGCTATTGCAACTTTTGTTTCTAATCACGTGAAAGAGGGGTGATTTTCAACTACTTAACTGTAAGAAACGGGTAATAGTTTTTACTTTTTTTGTCCGGTTTGTGGAAAGATGGTTCATGACTGCTTCCATGTAGGGTATAGGAATTTTTTTCCTTTTTTCTTTAGGGGGGTGGGGGGCATCTTTTTTGTTATGGCATTGTTGTAGCATATCTGCAAATGTTGATAATTATTATCTAAAGCTTTACCCTCTAGATCTTTCCCCACCTCAGGAGTATCCTCTTTGTCTATTTTTCTATGATTCCATTACTTCCATGCTCATATATTTCATTCAATGGACCAAGCTTCTGTATGGAAAGTTTGATATGTACTCACTTAAAGAAGTAGCAAGGTTCCTATAAGTACTGGAAAACTTTCATATGTTTGTTTTGCTTATAGCCAAGATATATGGACTTCTAATAGGGGTTTTTCATTTTGTATAAGCTTGGAAAGAAAATAGGTGGTCATTGGCCATTATATGTGCAACCTTGTTCAGAAAGTACTTTCTTACCATCCAATTTCTTTTCGTTTGGTTTAGGTAATGTTAATGAAGTTGTACACGGTTATATGGTCATATTGATTGGTTTAAGGAGCAGATCTTTCTTCTGATCACTTAAGTTCAACATTGAACTTTTTCATTGTATAATAAAAATGATAAGCATTTATTGACAGGCACATCATTCATCCATTCAGGTATAAGAAATGTTGATGAAATGATAAGGTACTTTAGCATCTGTCTTATTAAAGGATTCAAGTTGCTTTCATCTTTGCACTCCTTGTAAATGGTCTTTCACCGGCTCTTCTCTTAGTTCTGCACACAAAACAAGAAATTTAGGTTGTAGAGAAAAGTTCTGATATTCTCCGGTCATGGGCTCGGAAGTGAGAAAGCATTTATAAATTTCAAGACTTGTTACTTTATAATAAAACTTCGCAGTTGTGACCGTTTCTACAAGTATCTTACTAGGCTTATATGGACAAATGGTTACTAACACAATTGCCTTCTGAATGATGCATAGGAGGGTGTGGATCATACCTTCTTCCGTCCACATTTTTCATTATCACTGTCATCACTGCTGCTGCTGCTGTCGCTGAACTTGTATTTTTCTTCTTTGTTCTTCTTCCTCATTTGCATCGTAGGCATGCAATGCCCTTCCATCTTTTTCCTTCCATTAGTTGTAGGATGAGTCGAACCATGGTATGAAGAATGCTGGGAATGGTTAGCATGAGTGCCATGAGTTGCACAGGATTCATGGCAGACAGACTGATGTTGTTGCTGGGTGTGTGCTTTCTGACCATTTTGTATTTGACGTTCATGGTGAAACATTTTGTGTGCCATTTCTTTCATTTTGTCAGTGAAAGAGTGGCGCTCATTATTTGCCTTTTGGTTTGTTGGGGTGCTAGTCTTGTTGCACACAGCTTTTTGGCTAGTCGGAGTGCTGGTCTTGTTGCAAACAGCCTTTTGGCTAGTTGGTGTGCAGGTCTTGTTGCACACAGTGGAGGATTGAACATTAGTGTTTTCCTGAATGGGCTTGCTACATTGAACTGATGCCATGAGTGATTGAATTGAATCTAGAGATATTTTCTTCTGGACTGTTGTCTTCTTGTTGCCTGATATTCACAGGATGATTGAAATATATGCATGTATGCAATAGCAACATGAATTAGTGGTGGGATTCTTTTCTTATCAGTTGTCCTATCATCTTTGAATCTCCTTTTCTACCAAAGGCTAAACTTTGAAGAGCATCTCATTCTATTCCAGGCCATGTTTTATTTTCTTATGGTTATATTCCAAATCCTTCAACTAAGCTTTTGACCGCATCCACCACATATATTGCGTTTCACAAAGAAGTGGTAATGTAGCCCATGAACTGACCTTTTGGCTCTTAAAAAAAAGCACAGAAAGAATAAGCCAGGTTCCCATCCTTTTGAGATTCCCATACCTTTTCTTCCTCTGTTACAGTTAAAAAATACATTGTAAAATTGTTCTGGTTCAGAGA
This sequence comes from Nicotiana knightiana, assembly GCA_005239525.1. NCBI lineage: Eukaryota > Viridiplantae > Streptophyta > Magnoliopsida > Solanales > Solanaceae > Nicotiana > Nicotiana knightiana. The sequence goes on along the minus strand of ML411648.1, from coordinate 14,254 downwards.
CTTGCATAATAAAATAGACCCAAAAAAGAAAAGGAAATGCTGATATTCATTTGCTATTTAAATCTTGAAAATTCTTTGCCCTATTAATTTAATGATTTTCTCTAGAAGGACCGAAGTTTAAATTTCTGAGAGAAGCAGTGATGAAACATATTCTCATATTGACTGATATGAAGGCAAATCAACAGACTATTTTAATGGAAAGCATGACAAAATTATTTGTCATTATTTCTTTTGCTAATAATGCATACATCTGGTGTTCTCAATTAAATCCCACTAGCTGAGTTCTATGGAAGTAATCAATATCTTTTAGCTTTGAACTGTCTAGCTATGTAGAAATATAATGCCATTGTTATGCCCATAGGCTCCGCTAAAGGATTTTTCTGTTATTGACCAGATTCTTTTGTTCTTTCCGTCTCTACTCTCCATCTCTTTAGGTGTGCGTATTATGAATGACAAAAACTTAGACACACTCGATGTTTACACCAAACCTATAAGTTTAACATGTTCAGTTGTTTAAAGAATATAGTAGAAGACATATGTTAGCATTCATTGATCTGATGTAAACACTGGTGTGGTTACGTCTATATGAACACAAACATTCCTTATTTTGTTGTTAAGAGATGCAGAGTCCAATATGCCAGCAGAGTGCAGACTTTGATTAGTTTCATTATACTCTTTTTGTAACATCCCAGACTTTAGACAGAGTCCCACATTGGCAAAACACAAGAGGGATGTTGGGTACGTAAGTTAACAAGCCTTAGACCCTAGTGATGCGTTTTAAACCCGTGAGGGCCTGGGCCCAAAGCGGACAATATCACTAACGGGCTGAGATGTTACAGATGGTATCAGAGCCACTCTTGTGTCAGCCATGCTGATGGTGGGTCAGAGTTCAACTGAGTTTAGGCAAATTCCGGTTAGGCGGGGCAAACCTCAGTGCTAAGTCTAGGCGAATCCCATGCGGTGGGACAAACCTCAACGAGGACGCTGAGTTCATAAGAAGGGTGTATGTAACACCCCAGACTTTAGACAGAGTCTTACGTCGGCAAAACACATGAGGGATGCTGGGTATATAAGTTAACAAGCCTTAGACCGTAGTGACGCGTTTTAAACCCGTGCGGGCCTGGGCCCAAAGCAGACAGTATCACTAGCGGGGCTGGGCTGTCACACTTTCTAACCCCTGTCTACCTGTTGGACCGAATGGTGCTGTCTGTCCTCATTGTGCATCTTGTTGCGTTCTAATTTTGGACTTTTGACATGGATTCCTGCTTTTTTTTCCTAGCAGAAATGCAGCAAGATCAAAGCCTTCAAATGGCTAATGGAGTATACTATTTTGCTAAATTCATTCATGAGTAGCCTGAACTATTTAAGCCTTTCTTTATTTCCATTTACATTTAACTACTTTCTTATATTGGTTTCTGGAGTTTTTATGAGGAGTTCCCTGGTTGTTTTGAGCATTCCTTTTATTTCTTATCTCATCTGAATGATAATAAACAAGAAGAAATTGCTCAGTTACTACCATCTCCTTCAAAATTAATTTTCATCAGCTTTAAATCGCTATGTGCTCTGTCTATTTTGCCTATAAAAAGAATTATGATGAGCTCTTCTGCTTATTATTTAAAGGCAGACTGTATCCATTCTACAGTTAATACTGGAAAAATGCCTGCAAATGCTGGTGAAAATGGTCATTCCGTTATGATTTACTCTTTCTTTCCTCCATTTTTTTTCTCTTATTATCTACTGTTACTTGTTCCATGGTTATTTGTGCATGGCTTTCTGTTGTCTTTGCTCATTGTTCGTCCATTTCATTTTTTATCATGAGGTAATATTGATTACTTGTCCCAAAAGCAAGAGATAATATTGATCTCAGAAGCTTATTTCATCATTGGATAGACCATAGGTAATGGGTACATTGAAGTATTATCATTTATTCATATTGCATATCCTCACTTAGCTTTCTCTCACAGACACAGACATCGCTTTCAGACAAAGTACATTATTACTGAGCAACAGTTCATTAGTAGTATAGCTTCTGTCTCTTATTGAGTATTGCAGCTTACTTCTTCAGCAGCTCTCCCTCTGCAAAAATGAGAGAAGACTTTAGGCGTCAATGTAACTAGTAAAACAGCTATCTTTATGAAAGTGAGGATTGTGGAAGGTAAAAATCTGTTCTCTTCCATAGTTTGTAGATGTCCCAAGTTTTACATCGATTTTGTGAAACATTTATAATACCTACCAACTACCAACAATGAAATGACCATCTTTTTCCTCATCAGTGAACATCAAAATATACAGAAGCAAAAGGTAGACAATAGGCTATACCTTGTTCCTTCCACAGTTCTCGTTGTCGCTCTCATCACTGCTGCTACTACTGCTGCTATCACTGCCATCTCTGCAGCGTCCATCTTTGTTCTTCTTTTTCCTCATGGTCTTCAGCTGATCACCTATTTTATGCATGAAACCCCCTTCCTTCTTCGAGCCATGGCATGCTGTCTGCTGGCTGTGGTTACCATGACTTCCTTGCATAGCAGTGGAGCCATGGCATCCTGATTGTTGAGGTTTGGCCCCATGGCATGCAGTCTGCTGGCTGTGGTTAGCATGATTTCCGTGCATAGCAGTGGAGCCATGGCTTGCTGATTGTTGAGGTTTGGCTCCATGGCATGCAGTGTGCTGGTTGTGGTTAGCATGATTTCCGTGCATAGCAGTGGAGCCATGGCCTGCTGAATGTTGAGTTTTGGAGCCGTGGCATGCAGTTTGCTGGCTATGGTTAGCATGACCTCCATGCATAGCAGCGGAGCCATGACATGCTGATTGTTGAGTTTTGGAGCCATGGCAGGCAGATTGCTGACCGTGATTCTCGTGGTGGAACATTTTGCCTGTCATCTCTTTCATTTTGTCAGCAAAAGAGTGGTGCTCATTGTTTGCTTTGTGGCAAGTCACAGTGGTGGTTTTTTGGCAGACAGTTTGTTGCACAACTGGCTTTTGGCACTGAAGTGATGCCATTGAATGTGTCTGAAACTGAACAGAGATTGACTCTTGTATTCGTGTTCTAGTTTCTTATGGCTCGCTTGCTTGACATAGCGAGTCATTTGACATCTATTTATAGTAAGTTTTGATAGTGCAGATATTTCTCTTTGCACCTCACACCACTAGCTCTATCATTTTTGAATCTCTTTCCGTCAGGTAAAGGATTGAGAAGCATTTATTCTATTCCTTGCTATAATTGTGTTATATATTCATTATTCTAATTTCTGAACTTGGACGAGTTCCACATATATGGAACAAGAATAGCTGTGGAAGAAAACTCTAGACAAGTGAGCATGTGGCAGGTCATGACCAGTGGTGAAGCCACATGGTCACAAACTGACCATCTTTCATCGAAAAATTGCACTGTGTATATAGGTAAAATATTATGTTTTTGAGGTATATAACACATATTGAACACTCTTTGTAGGGAATTTTTTTTCAGTTCTTTCAAATTTGAATACCCTTGGTAAAATTCTTAGTTTCGCCACTGGATATGATAGTTTAAACTTGTTGATTCTTTCCCTTTTGAGCGGTAAAACTGGGATATGACAGTTTATTCCTTGTGATAAATCTGTTATCTGTTGAAGCTGTTCAATTGTTTTGTTGCTACAGTGTGAAACTTATTAATAAGCAGAATAATTTGATCAACTATCTTCGTATTTGATTTACTATCGTTAATGTGTAGAAATGTGTACAAATCTTCCTAGGCATCAGCCAAGGAGAAAGGTAAGTGCACTATTTTTCTCCGTAATAGGCAGAGTACATGTGAATATTATACACATGCTACTGATTTGAAAAGCTTTTCAATTTGACTTTATTCTATATGCATTTCCATTATTTGTTGTCTAATTCATATATTCTTTTCTCTTTCTCCATATTATATCAAATAGAGGGCAGGGAAGGGCTAATTGTGCAGAGGCCATTGGGATTCAAACTGCAACCATTTCGGAGATAGATATTCTAGATTGACAGCAGATGACATCTTGGACTGGAAAAATGTGTGCCTATAAAAGGGCAAAATTGAATGGAGCCTTGGCGCAACTAGTAAAGTTGTTGTCATGTGACCAAGAAGTCACATGTTCGAGCTGTGAAAACAGCTTCTTGCAGAAATGCATGGTAAGGCTGCGTACGATAGACCCTTGTGGTCCGGCCCTTCCCCGGACCCCGTATAACGGGAGCTTAATGCGCCAGGCTGCCCTTTTTTATAAAAGGGCAAAATTCACAAATAGTCACTTTTTACTTATGTAATTAAAAGATAATTAGTTTCATAGAGTTCCAAATTTCACATGTGAAAGTCCAGGATATTGTTACTTATGGAATTTGAAATTTCATGGCAATGACTATTTTTCAATTATAAGGTTGAAAAGCGGTTAGCCTGCACAATTACTAGTAAAAATAGCACAGGCTAGCCAGTTTTCAGATTAGTCATTCAAAAATAGCTAGCGTTTGCAAAGTCATTGAAAAATAACCACTATTTCACTGCAACACGGAAAGTTTCAGCATAATATATTAGAGATCGGTGCACCTGTGTATGAACTTCCAGCATATTATGCTGGAATTCCAACACGCGGAAAGTTCCAACATAATATACTGGAGATTGGAGCACCTGTGTATGAACTATGGGTTTTTAACGGGCAGGCTAGGAAGCCCGTCTGTTTAATGTTCCGGGCTGGTTAGCAGGTTGAGTTAACGGGCTGTACATTGCAGGTTTTTTTTGGCCCGCCTGGGCTCGAGCTTAACGGGTCCAGATCTGGCCGGGTTAATAATTTTTTTTTTAAAAGTAAATTGTTTTTCTTATTGAATGTTATTGATACTTAAGTGTTTGCAAACTTTTAAGGCTTAGAATTAAGGCTTAAAATTAAACTTTGAAGTTTAAAGTTTTAAATTTTAAAATTGAAATTTGAAAGTAAGTGGCTTCAAAAAATTATTTAATAAGACCAATAGGTAATATGTAAGGATCAAGCTCCGAAGGCTTTCATTTGATGTTTTTATTGAATAATATATAGTACTTCAAATTAATTTGCAAGTTCTTTTTTGATATTTTTTGGAACTTGCAAATAAATAGTTTACAACAATTATAAAAAATAAGAAATAGTACATTCCATGATTTGCATCATTTTTGTATGTTCATTCATGTCAACACGAAGTTCTTGGTTTCCGGCATTAGTTGAATCGGAATCATAAACCATTATATCTCCAATTTCTTGGTCCTCCGCTTCATATACCTCGCCATGCCCTTGATTTTGCCATACTGATCTTATCCAATCTCTGAAGCACACTAGAATTTCCTAAGTGTTGTTGCCCAATGAATGATAGGTATCTCCTAGTTGCTGCCCTTCTTGATTTAATGTGCTCTCTGATGCGACTGTTGAAATCGGCACATTTAGCACGTCTCGAGCCATGGCCGAAAGAACATGAAATTGATTTGAGTTGCTCCTCCATCAACCCAGCGGTAGAAATTCCTTTGTGCGGGGCTCTGCTGACTTTTGCAACTAGAATTGGAGTTCATCAATATTCCTGCTACTGGTTTGTTGATACTCTCTTAGTGTAGACCAAATCAAATAATCTTCAACACATTATTATCATCCAAAACACATGTCTCAGATGTTGAAACTGAACTTGAAGGAATAGTTGTATCTACAATAGAAGAAGCATCAACAATGTTAGTATAATAATTATATAAAGTTTGTAAATATTTGTGTAGATCAGAAATACAAGTGTCAATATCAGGAGTTTCAGTTGGTCCAATATCTATATAAGTAAATAAAGTACTGATTAATTGGTGACAAGTGACCATTTTGATAGTAGGGTTTAAAATAGCACCAATTAGGTAAATATGGGAAATTGGGTAGAAATATTTTTAAACTTATCTAGCATAGATTCAACAACAGAAGTATATCCTTCTTTCTTCTTCAAATTATGTAGTAAAAGAGAAATTACAACAATATGAACTAAACCATTTGCAATAGTAGGATTATAAGCTCTAGAAAACTAAAGTGTAGCCACATAAATTTTTTACAACATCTTCTATGACATCCCAAGCTCTAAATGTTAACAAACAACTAGGATCGGTACAATGCGAATTAGCAACTTCAGTTATAGACATTCTATATTTATATCAACATCTTAAAAATAAATAAGTATAATTTCACCTAGTAGCTATTTCTTCAGGCATGCGTCTTGGTTTTAGTCCATAATGTACATATTTTTCCTTAAATGCATTTAATCTAGCATTTCTATTATTTCCTTGAATTGCACCAATAACTCTTCTAACTAAAGTGATATCATCTCTAAGTAATTCAAGGCCACTCTTCACAATCAAGTTATAAACATGACATGCACATCTAACATGAAATATTTCAGGAAGTGGTGGGTGTAGATGCAATTTTCATATTGTAATAGCAGCATTGTTGTTAGAAGCATTATCAAATGACATACACAAAACTTTTATGCAAGATTATAAAATATAGCAACTTCATGGATAGTATTACTTATAAATGCACCAATATGACTTTGATTTTCATCATATTTAAAAGCAATAATACGTTTTTGCATACAAAAATTATCATCTATCCAATGACATGTAACAATCAAATAATCATTTCCATTTACAATACGACCAATATCAGAAGTAAGAGAAACTCTACAAGAAAGACCGACGAACAAATAACGTATATATGTCTGATATTGTCCAAAAAGCCTAAAAACATCAGCTCTACAAGTACTTCTAGGAATACCTTTAAACAAATGGTTATAAATTCTTTGAATATAAGTAATAAGATACGGTGAAGCAGCAAAACTAAAATGTAAACAACCTAAAATAATCATTTTAGCTATTATGCTAGACCGACACATTGTACTGGAACTCCAGTATATTATGCTGGAAGTCCAGTATATTATACTGGAAGTCTAGTATACTTATGCTGGAGTTCCAGAATACTAATGCTGGAACTCTAGTATTATACTGGAAATTCAGTATATTTTACTGAAATATTTTTCGAATTTTGAACAATGTTTTCGTTCAGATTTATCTTTACATGAAAAGTGACTAAATTTTGATTACTTTTGAACTTGTAAATCTGGCTATTTTTTAATTTCTCCAAAATACTACCCCATTGAAGCAAGAGTTGTCACATAAGCACATATAGTAAAAATTGTATGGGGCACCCAATTTGGTCGCCCCCATTTAACCTATACCCAGTTTTAAAAAAAGTTTTAACTTGTACCCACTTTTTAAACAACTTCAGGCCTCTTTCTCCTCCCCTTCTCCTCCTTCGTTTTCTTCTTCTCCTCCTCATCCTCCTCATCCTCCTCCTCCTTCTTCTTCTTCTTCTTCTTCTTTCTTCTTCTTCTTCTTCTTCTTCTTCTTCTTCTTCTTAAGGTGATAATGATTTTATATGGTGGCTGTAAATATATTTTACTATAGTTGATGATATTTTATAATGGTGAGTTGTTATGACGCTTTATTTTTTACTATTGCTTAGGGTTTTTTCTTCTTATTTTTCTTAATTACAAAATGAGTTCATTAGATTTATTGTTGTTTTGACAAATTATTGATTGAGGTGTGTTCCTGATGATATTTGGAGGCTATGTTTCAAATTTGAGCTCATTTGAAGTAGATTTAGGTATTAAATCATATATTGGATTGTTAAAATTCGAAGAACAAATTTATGTTTCTAGATTTCACTTCAGCCTTATTGGCCTTAAGTGAATGAAAACCTTTGTTGCACTTCAGATTTTTTGGCCTTAAGTGCATCTGAAGTGCAATTTTTCAGTTCAGACTTATTGGCCTTAAGTATAGCAAAACGTTTGTTGCACTTCAGACCTTTTGGCCTTAAGTGTATCTGAAGTGCAATTTTTCACTTCAAACTTATTGGCCTTAAGTACATCTGAAGTGAAAGATTTGGACTACATGGACCTAAGCAACCCGCCGACAGGGGAAGCCTTTCACTGTTGGAAACTTTGTAAGTAAGTAGTCCCGTATGAAATTCATAAAACATTCAGACTTATTAGCCTTAAGTAAATGAAAATGTTTGTTGCACTTCAGACTTTATTGGCCTTAAGTGAATGAAAATCTTTGTTGCACTTCAGACTTTTTGGCCTTAAGTGCATCTGAAGTGCAATTTTTCACTTTAGACTTATTGGCCTTAAGTGTAGAAAAACCTTTGTTGCACTTAAGACCTTTTGGCCTTAAGTGCATCTGAAGTGCAATTTTTCACTTCAAACTTATTGGCCTTAAGTGCATCTGAAGTGTAATTTTTCACTTTAGACTTATCGGCCTTAAGTGCATCTGAAGTACAATTTTTCATTTCAGACTTATTAGTCTTATGTGGATGAAACCATTGGTTGCACTTCAGACGTATTTGGCCTTAAGTGCATTTGAAGTGCAATTTTTTCACTTCAGGCATTTTTTTCCTTTTAACTTCAGATCCGACAAACAGAAGTTGATCGTAAAGTGGGTATACTTGCAAACTTTTTTGCAAAGTGGGTATATGTTCAATTCTGAACTCACAACTGGGTATAGATGCAAAAGCCTCACATATTTAAGCCCAGTGCAATGGACCGTATCTCTATCAAATGCCCCAACAAAAATTGACATTCTATTACGAATTTTTCCATTCTCATAACTCAGATCTTTGTAATTTTAACTTAGAGAGTGTTTGGATTGGCTTTAAAGTTCTTTTTAGCTTTTTTCGGTGTTTGATAAAGTTAAAAAAGTGCTTAAAATTAGTTAAAAGCTGCATAAAATAAGCCAAAAAGCAATAAGTTGGGCAACCCGAACTTATTGCTTTTTGGATTTAAAGCTTTTTCTGCTGAATTTTTTTCTTAAAACCAATCCAAACAAGATCTTATACGTAATAGCCTCTAACAAATTTCATTTCCAAAATTCAAACTTGAAACCTTTGTAAGTTTTCATTCTTCTTCTTTCTCAATGGTCATCGCAAATTCCAATAAGAAACTAACTATGAAAAAAATAATGAAACAAAATGAAACAAAACAAAAAGGGGAAAGGAAAGAAACAAAAACAAAAAAAAAGGGCCGAAGCCCATTAGGAAAATAACTTGCCAAGGTTTGGCAAGGGTTAGCAACCAAAGAAGGAAAGAGAAGGAAAGAAAGAGAAGAAAAAAAGAAAAGAGAAGAAGAAGAAAGCTTTGGGCATGGGCCTTTAGAAGAACTGGAAGTTGAAATTGAAAGTATTAAAGTTTTCTTTCGACTCAAGAGGTTAACCTTTTTCTTCTCGTCTGTTGAATTATTTCACTACATCTATGCAATTTCATGTAGTACAAAAGAATTCAATATCAACTTTTTCTTATAAAAAATATACAATTGCTATGGGGATAATAAGTCTATAAAGGTTTGGTTTAAGCACTGATAGGTCTAATTTTAGAGGAATAAATTATACTAAATGGTTTGAAATTGATAGAGTTATGGACTAGTTCTATGATTAAATATAAATCCACAAACTAAGACTCAAACATGAACCCCGATCATTGGGTATTCAAAATTTTCTATGAATTAGCATAAACAAGAAAACTAACGTGAGATCGATATTATGTAATTATAGATTGATTGGAGGAATTTGTACGAATTGCTCGAGGTGAAGCATTTGGTATTTCGGCACAAGTACTGTGAGTAGTAATCTTACTGCAATTTGCGTTTTTATAACTTGCATGATTTACACATGATCTGTAATATGAATATGTTACCGATTATTTTGGGTTGCATATGGGACAAGTCTTTTACTCGATATGATACTGAAATAGTTATTTGAGATGATTAACGTTGCTTTAAATATTCTTGTTGTCACTAGATATATTTACCATTATCGAAATAAAATTACATGATTTTATAAGAACCGAAATGCCCTATATTATTTTAAAATATTTTCCTATGAGTATATACGGATATAAAGACAAGTATAAATGAGAGTAGACTTTGAAGGATCCCGTAGCTAACGACGGATTTGTTAGACCTGATGCACCTTGTAATTACCGATTTCTGGTACAACCCTCGCTAGTGGGAAGGTAGAACTAGCATACCGTTACCGATTTCACTCGAGTAGGGACTACCGTTATATTTGACTACTTGCGAAGAAGTCCACAGTTATACCGATTACATGATCCGTTCATTGAAACCTCACAAAATATAAATATTGATATTGTACTGGTTACAGAGCTTATTACTGAATTGTTAATTGTAGTATACTACAAGAAAAACATGATGAGACTGAAAATTATTTATTATTTCTGAAAGGACATTTTTATGTTATTTTCTGTTTGATATACTAGCATGTTTTCTGACCTGTCCCCAATAAAATCGATTGTGGTTAAGTGCTATTACTCACTAAGCTAGCGACTCATTCTACACTAATTTTTTTTACAGAGACAACAATTGACGCGGGTGAGGATTTCGTTAATTAGAGCGCACAGGTTGATAGTTCTTGGTGAGCCTCGCATTTGTTCGCGTGGCGAAGATTTTATTTATTGTTATAGTCTTTTATTTGAACTCTTAGAGTCGCTCCATAGTCAATATTTTAGTGTCATGAATATTCTTTTGTTATTATAGTCTTATGTTGAGTATCGCTCTTTAGTATCAAAGTCGGACATAAATTAGTATTTTTGGTTGTTAGTGGGTTGATTAGTAATGGTGGAGACTTATTTTGGTTAATTGATAAGTTGTCAATTGTTTGGTATGATATTAGGATGTTTGATTGTTGATTTGAGATAGGGAACTTTTTGGATAGTCCAAAAACGGGGAAAACTCTGTCCGATTTTCTGTCAAATACCGATGAGACTTACTTGAGGGAAGTTGCTCCTAAGTGTCGGTCATAATTCTAAATTGGGTCGTGACAAAGTTGGCATCATAGCTTAGGCTTTAAGTCTCGAGTCATAGAGCAATGTTTAGTAGAATCTTGTTCATGGATATGTAGGCGCCCATACTTATGATCTTGAGGCTACTGAATATCTAGGAATGTTTTCCCTTCTTTCATTCTTTGATCGTGCGTTGAAATAACTTGAGATTGACTTTGGAGTATTTCTTTCGCAGATGGATAGGAGATTCACACCCTCATCTGCTAGACATGGTGCTGGACGTGGTACTACCCGAGGTGGCGGTCAAGTTAGAGCTCATAAAACTAGAAGACATACTACTCCTCAACCTGAAGTTGGGAACATGGGTCAACCCCAAACTTCTATGCCAGATCAAATGCAAGGACATGGAGTTCAGGATGCTCCACCACTAGTGCCAACTGTTGTACGTACTGTTGCCTTACTTGCTGACGCAGTGTCAAGGTTATTGAATGTGTTAGAGGTATTGGTGCCTACTCAGGGCGGAAGTTCAACTCCTCAAGTTACTTTACAGACACAAGCACCTGCACAGACTCAGACTTTCGGAAATAAGGAAGTATCCCTACAAGAGTTCCTGAAATTGAAATCACCAAAATTCACAGGTTCTGATAATTCAACAAATCCTCAAAGCTTCTTGGATGGGACACTCAAGGAATTACGTGCTCTATGATGTTCTAGTGAGAGAGCCGTAGAGCTCGCAACATACAAACTAGAGGACATGGCCAATACATAGTATGAAACTATGTTGCTAGGGAGGCCAGCAGGAGCAACACCGCTGACATGGGACGAGTTCACTAAGTTGTTCATGAATCATTGCCTTCCAGACTGCCTGATGCAAAAATATACTAGAGACTTTGAGAGTGTCTCGACCCCAAATCCTAACAGGACGTGATGGCGCCTATCGTGGAACTAGGCTAGCCAACCATCACATAACTACACATTTGATCTATTATAATATTTTGAAAATCAATAATAATCAGCAAACAGAGTATAAAATAATTTCTTTAAGTCTTTACGCCGCAATTATAATCTAACGGCCTAAACAAAATCCCCCAAGACAGGAGTCACCCGACCACGAGCATCTAAGAAATAAACTAACTCTGCAAATGTCATAATAATGTCTATGAATCAAATACTAAGTACTAAATGAAGAAGGGAAGTGGAGCAGTTGCGCTGGACATCTACCTCAAAATCCTAAACGCTGATAACAACGAGCTCGGACGACTACTGCTCCGAACCAGTACCTGGATCTGCACATGTGAGCATGTGATTTTTCACCTACCAAAGGCCCCTACAAAATTCGATAAATAAATTAATTTCATAGATTTTGTTGATTATCAGTGATTAATTGTGAAAGATTTGTATTTTTGGGCATATACATAATTCATCTTTTTAAATTTGTTCAAAATTGCATCACTATTATCAAAGAATTATAAAGTTATAATTAACTGAATAATAGACGAGCAATGGTTATTTAATGTAATGTATTTTAATAATTAATTACTAAAACTAATCATCTTTATTCATTAAATTATAGATTAATTAAGGATATAAAATTGGTCATTTTATTCTTGATTAATCCGTAAATAGATGAAAAGTAGATCTAGATTAGTTACTATATTTTTGGATTAAATTAGATTATAACCTAATTAGATTAATTAGTTTAATTAATCAAAGAAAGTTAAAAAATCGGACCTGGGCCAAGAAGTACCCAGGCCCAATCCCCATATACCCAGACAACCCAGGCCCAAAACCCATAGCCAACCCGGCCTGCCCCTACACTACCCAAACGACGCCGTTTAGCTTTCCATTCACCTCAGCCGTTGGATAATTTTGATCCAACGGTCCGGAACTAACCCCTAAAAAGTATTTAACTGTTTCAAACACCCCCTTACCCCAGTTCAATTCAAAGTATCACACCCCCCTTTCCCCATCGTCTCTATCCTCTCTAAGAAACCAAACCCTAGCCGCCGTCCTCCGCCGACCGAAAATCGCCTCCGGCGGCGGAGCTTCTCCAAACAACCCAAAACTCGCACCAGATGATCCTCACCCTTCCCACAATCACCTCCCACTATCAATTTCCCCAAATAACCATCCAGTTAAGAGTAATTCCAGATCTAGGAACCCAGAAACCCTAGTTTCCCTGTTGGCCAATTCGAAGATTCTTAATGGCTCTAACCTACACGGATCGATAGCTTTAAATGAAAGCTATTGATTCATGTGGGTTTGAGTCATTTTTTCAAACCCGACGGAGTCCGGCCAAGGTCCAGTGACCCCCAAGTTTTTCGGCCAAAACTGTTTAGAAAAGAAATAGGTATCTCCTTCTTCTTTTTTTTTTTATGATTTTTATTGTGAAAAAATCATGAACAATTAGTAGGTTTAATTAATGTTTTCCATTAGTCCTTTTTAGACCAGATTATTTCTCTTGTCATTTTACTCCTGTCTGCTTGAATGTTCCTTTCTTGTAATTAATTCAGAAACCTGAATAGACTTCATTGTTTAGTAGATAACTTAAGATTCTCATTGCTGTACCAGTGCGTATCTGTTTCCTATCCTTAATTCATGTTTAATCAATTGACCTTGCGTATTGTTAGTTCACACATGCATGCTTAGGTTAATTGAACCCTGTTTGGATATTGGAATGATATAGTTCAGGTTTTGATAATCCATGAGTTTTAAGTGTGCTTCATGGGCTTGCATTAGTTGATTGACCATGTTTAGTTTCACTGTATATTATGCTCAGCTAATCCATCCCCTAACATGTTTTCTGATTTTTAGTTTATTGTTAAAATTGATTTCGCCTCAACTCATCTTTGATTTTGTAGTCTGATTAGTTAACTATTAATTAGTTTGATTAGGTATACCCTTGAAACTGAGATANTAGTTTAATTAAGCTAAGTAAACTGGCATCAAACTAATAATACTTATCAGTCCTATTTAACTAAGGAACATGACTAGGTTTAGGTAACTAGAGTTAAATAATAACCCAAGTGAGTTTAACCTTGATTACCCAACGGTAATTTTAGGGACTCCAAGGGGTACATTAGGTAACTCAGTCTAGCAGATCAGATTTTAAGGTTAAAAGGGTATTTTCTAAAGAGAAAGGTTCTAGAATAGGGGGCAGCTGTCTCAAAGATAAGGTTAATAGCTGCTTTATGTACTAGAAGACCATTTTTCAGCCTTTTGGATAAGGGATATGCCAAAATCATATCCCATCTGTGGACTCCTTATAAATAGGTTTTCTTTGACATATTCTGGATCTTTTTTTCTCTGAAAAAAAAAACCCCCTCTTAAAAGATCTTCTCTTCTGAACCTGAGGTCCTATTTTGAAAATCTGGACACACAAATTTCATATACACACACAGTAGAAATCCTATACTGAG